>JABWIB010002401.1:0-30624 GCA_016617825.1 Platyplectrum ornatum | reverse complement strand
ACAATCCCACATCATGCAAATGATTTGTAATGCATGCTCTTGCTGTTTTTTTTTCATTTACCTAGGTAATGTGCACATTAACTGCACCCATGCCGTTAATGTGCACATTACCTAGGTAATGTGCAGAAAAGACTTCATTCTGCACATTACCTGACCAAATCAGNTAATGTGCACATTAACTAGGTAATGTGCACATTAACTGATTCTGCACATTAACTGTAACATATATATTATTTCACTTACACTCAGGGCCCCATATGTAAGGACAGTAGTAGTGGTAGATGGAGGGTTAACCCACCAATCGTGGAAATAAAATATTTTACCTTTGGAGGTTTAATATGTCTATGAGAATATAGTAGAGGAGGCCCTGTAAATTTAATAAAGGATCTCCACACTGGACAATCCAGTGTAGCACCCAGGGAATTCCATGAAGGAAGAAGAGAGGCGTCCTTTTACATCTGAGCGAGTGAAGAGGCACCATAGTGCTGGAGGATTGGTGGATGATCAGGCTTTGGAAGACGTACTGGTGCCTTTGGCGGTTTGTGAATACCCTGGTTACACTGCGATCTCAGTGGAAAAGATACTGAGCTACATGCCTTATGATATGAGAACTGATATGTGAGTATAATACAAAGTGATACCACATGTATTGGTTAAACAGACTTAGCTATATGAAATTCTTTTTTGGGCCGGATTTATAACCTCGGAGTTGGACCAAAAGGAGGAAAAGTAGACTCTGTAGAAGTATTCCGGAGTGCACATCTAACAGATTTCTGCTGTGAGGGTCATTTATCTGTTGATTGGAAAGATTATCTTTCTGGTGTATGGCCAGCTTTACACAGACCTGCATTTAAGGACTTTACAGGACAGTTCTTTTGTTGAGGTTGGACATTAAAATTTTATTGAGAACTCACAGTAACTTATATCTTCTGGATTAGTTCCAGCACTCCTTATTTTTGCAATCCCATTTGTATATTTTTTGTAGCATTTGGTGAGGTATTTGGTGGATACCTGGGGAGTGCATTAAAGAAGCTGCAGGTGTAGCACGTATCATCCTTCACGGCGTTACTGTTACACTGTTATTAGATTTGGGCTGGAAATATCATTTCCATATGGAAATATCAAGTCCCCAGTGCCTAAAGATCTGAATCTTACCCAAAGCGACAGTAAGAAGTATGAGCTCGGGTGACGCGTTTCTTTTATGCTTCAGGTTATGATGAAAAACGAGTAGGATAACCAAGACAGTTTATTCGCAAATTGGACCAGATCTAGATTTAAGAGCATGTGTGCACTGTATGGGCTAGATTCACTAAACTGCAGCTGTTACCAATAGCAACCAATCAGATTGTAGGAGACAGCTAAAATCTGATTAGCTGCAATAGTTAATATCTCCACAGCTTAGTTAATCTAGCACTATGATTTTCCAGACTTCCATGCTAGAAGTTTTTCCAAAGCAGGAAACATGACAGGATGGCAAAATCAAACCCGAAATACAACGTTGATACTTCACCTGCCCGACATGGGTGCAGATGCATATGCAGACTTAACAGATGCTGGCCAGTCGCTAAAAATGAGTGCAAAATAGTTGTGCGTGTGCCTTGCAAGCTTAGAGGCACTACATAAGGCCTTCAATGCATACATTTATAATTGGTTTTTTTTTTAAATAAATTTTAGCCACTCTAATGTAATTATATAAGAATGTGCAGCATTAATGATTAATCACAAATATTTGCGGTTAAATCTAATTATGTTTATATGTTCTGTTTTGGTGGCATTTAGTTGTAAATGAAGTTTATTATGCTAATTGGCCCTCAGGGAATGTACTGAACTGTATTTTATTAATATCAGTCAGAAAAAAAATCCCTAAAGAGGAAGAAATCTGATAGTTAGCTACTTAATGGTAGGTGTCATGCTGAGTAAGGCTATTATTTATGCAGAAGTTCCTAGTGGAGTCATGTAATTCAGGGTAACAAATGGTGTATATACAGTGATATGTGTGTGACACCCCACGCAGGGTGTCATTAACCCTTGTGGTCCTAAGGTATCACATATGTATTCACATTTTATTACACATATAACAAACATGTGGTCCAGATTCAGATTTACACTCTCATGGGCAAAACCAGGTTGAATTGCAGGGGAGATAAATTGAATTAGTTGCAACCCGTATTACAGGTGAGGGGTGAAGTCTAATAACAGTGTAACAGTAACGCTGGTCAGTATCTGTGTGCAACATGCAAAAAGAAATTATTCTCCCTGCATGCAAACACTAACATTCATTTTACCTCCCCTGCAATTCAACATGGTTTTACCCATGAGCCTGTATGTAATGAGAGTGTAAATCTGAATCTGGCCCAATGCTTTGAACCATGATGAATGTTATGTTACAGAATTGTGTTGTCATGGTTTGTTATATATCAAGCAAATGGAGTACTTTGAAAAAGAAAATGTGTAGAAATTAATTAAATGTTACTTAAACTGACAACCTAAATCAAAACTACGTCAAATATCTGGTCTTATACAAATAATACAAACCAGTGTTACTTAAATNCCTACTATTCTCAGGAGGTAATTGTCTTAATTTCATATCTGGACAACAGTGAGCAGGAAGTGTGGCAAATGCTGACAAACTAACATGAGAACTAGGAAAATTGAGTGAGTATTGTTATTGGGAAGCTTGTGGGGGATTTTATTTATTTTTTAATATTAGTAATTATTGTACAAATGAATTAAATATAAAATATGTAATACTGGTTCTAAGCACAATGCAACTTCATATATACATACATACAACTTGCAGTACGATGAGAGTAAGTTTCACACCCAAATGCATATTAAAGAAAAGCATATTCTGAGGTGGCACACGTGCTTGCTATGTGTATTCTATTATTATTCTATAACTGGATCTCACAGATGCAGGGTTCTACAGGACGGCCCTAAGTTTTGCAGGGCCCTTGGTGCACATTTTGAAGGGGATCTATCTCCTCTCCTCTGTGCTCTACAGAATTATAATGCTAGTGTGACCTTAGGTCGCTTGAATGCTTCCCTGTTGGCAGTGTGATTCCCTAGGCGGCCTATACCACCTATGCATTGGGCTGCCTATGATCTTACAGTATGTGCGATCATAACTTCTGCACCAATGTCAAGTGAAGATGTTCTTTCACAATTTAGAGTTACAGCTAATGTAACTGAGGGAGAAGTGGTAGTGGTCTTTCCCTAACCCATACTAACTAACAATACTACAACCCCCGAATCCAACTGCCACGGTGGGGGAGCTATAAATGCAGCGGACCAAAAACATTAAAATCAGCATTTCACTAGCAGCTTTTTGTAAGACAATTGTACAGTACCGCAGTTGCCTTTTGTCATTTTGAGTTCTGCTTTTTTGAATGAATGACAATGGAATGAAAAACTTCCTGTTACATTGGCTTTTCTATCTTTTGTATGCGCAATCATGCACTTAAAATAGTCAAAAATAGAACCTGCATTTCATGAGCAAATTCATTAAAAGCATAAATAAATAGGAGTCTTTGGACCTGGTCAAATCTTAAGAAGCCCTGAAAGCAGTGGTGGTGAAGATTCAAAGCATATACTAACTGCTGTGCATGTGAGGGGAGACAAATAAAAGAAAAGCAATTAATACAATTAAAACCAAAACAAGTCAAAACAAGAAAAAGCATGGTGGTGTGTTTGACGCTGCATATGATGGTAAAAAAAAACGGTTTAACACAAAACCCAAGTCGCAAAATGAAATAAAATAAACATGTTCTGCTCTGATATTTCGTGTTATTAGTTATCAAATCTCATAAAAGTACATTTTCTGGGTCAAGAGGAAGATTGGCAGAAAATATGTTTATCTGCAAATTAACATAGCTAAGCAGTTTTAGATGTGGTTGCAATATAGACTCTCTAAGCAAGATACTCTTGGGTTGAATCCCAAGGGATGTAAATCACAAGGAGAACAGAGACAGAGCCGGAGAATTCTTGAAGTTTGATAGACACAAATAAAATGCTTTACCAAACAAGTGACATCTAAGCCAGAGCAGAGTCATCCAGCTATAATAACGGCAGTGGATTGGGAAGTGAGAAATCTAATCGTGAAGAATGAAACATTTGCAATAAAAATAAATAATTAAAATGTACATAAAATAACAAAAAGATTTTAAGCCTGAATTANTAAGAATTTGTTGAGTTGGAAATACAAGACTGCACTTAATAGCCAATGGAATTACCATATCACTTATACTGCTTGTAATAATATCCTCCAATTCCATTTTCATGAAATATTTTCCAGAAATAAAGCTAAAAACTGTAAAGAAAAATATAAAATGCATTTGGAATGAATTATACTGCCATATACTCTGATTATCAGATTTTGCCCTTAAATGTACAAATGTTTCCATAAAAAAAATCAAAATGCATTGGCAAGTCTTGAGAAGACGTAATTGTGAAACACAGATTTAACAGGATGGCCACAGCAGCAATGGTCACATTTGCTTTACAAACCAAGTGAAATACGGATTGTTTTTGTAAACCTACAGATCCGATAACCTTTATTATTTTAATATCTTTTTCAAAAACCATAATTTCAAACAATGGTGAAGCGGAGTCAGTGTTTGAGAGAAAAGACAAAAAAAGAAGCGTAGACCTGAGAAAACTCATGTCACAATGCGAGGGATACGCATAGTTTTTTGCATCATCACATATTTAAATGAGAAAAAGAGTATCTCTTATTTAAAAATGCGGTTTAGCAGGTGATGCGCCCTTCACTTGCACCATTTCAGAGATGTGCAAGCGTAAGGTGCAGGTCATTTTCCAAATGAAGTTTAAAAAAAAAATATATCTACAGAATTTCATTTTATTTTTAACAAACAGCCAGAGACTCTGGTCAAAAATGTAATTACCTAATTACAAGTTGTATTCCCCTATAAACAACATCTTTCTGGGGTGTAGATACCCAAGCTGGTAATGACTCAAGTTCTACATATTTCCCCCAATTGATTTCTAATTAGACTGCTCCCACACTGCACCTTATACTCAACTACACTTTTGCAGATTTCAAAACGCGTGCAAGGTAAAATAGTCAGTTTTAGAAACAGGAAAGCGCAGATTTCACTGAGATTTAGGGTAGGGTTGTGTGGGGGCTCACAAGAGTCACAGAAGGTGTTTAATCTACACAAGGTGGTTATATTTATAATGAAAAAAAAAAATAATAGAAAGAAAAATACAAAGAAAGTAGCCATCTAACCATTCTTACTTCAAACACTATCCTCTCAAATTGCTTCCTTTCCAACTCTGTACATTAATTTTCAGAGAGCAGTCTGGCCACAGGGATGGACAAACAAGACAAAAGCCACTCATTATAAACGGAGATGTTTAAACACATTTACAATACATAAACTATTATTGCACGCTCATCATGTTCATTTACCTGGGCTAACAAAAAAAACTAAATTATAATAGGAGTAGTATTGGAAACCAATTTATTCACAAAACCTGAAAATAGACAAAACCAAGCTACAAGCTGCACTGAATTGTGTCTGGTAGATTTAGCTTTCCTTTGCAGACCAAAGGTGAATTAACCAGATGCAGATCAGGACCCATTTTTAACGCGGCATACTTGCATAAAGCAAAATGAGGCGTCCTATATACTTTCCATATCAGCTTAATGGTTCATGGATTCATTCTTTTTCATTTAAGTTCACCAAACTGCTATAATCCCAATCATATAAATAAAAAAAAACCCCAAGACAAATATTTACCTTACCATTTGAGGGCCCCTGGCAGCCAAACCTATATGGAGTATTACAAGGAAATAAAACTGTAAATATAATTCCCTATTTTTAGGTTTAAACATAGTTCAGAGAATAAAGTGACTTTTCCTTCCAACTTAATTAAGAAATTGGGTAACATTACAGACTTTACATTGACATCATCAGACAACATTGCAACCAGAGTATATGCACTTGTATAGGCTGATCCAGAATTGCCCTTGCACCTTTTTGTTTTTTAGGTGCAAGGGTAGAGCAAAACCATGTTGCAATGTGAGAAGTGTTAATTCATTTAAATTCTGATGCATGCAGAGAAAGCACATTGCTTTTGCACAAAGATCTCACAAACTGCATAGCACTGTTTAATATGTCAAATCGACTTAAGCTAGGAAACATTACCTCTCAAATGTAAACCTGTTTTACAGTTCATACGTCTCCCCTGACGTTCAATGTGTTGTTTTCCTCAGGTCTACACTAGCACCTGTTTTACCCATTATCACTGTATTGGAAACTTATAACTACATTCATTCCATAAATCAAATCCACACTTTCGAAATGGAAAATGTTTACAAAAACAAAAAACACAACCCAGAGACTCTTTGAAACTGTGCATTACAGTACAAATGCAGGCCCAGACATCCGTATGGCTTTGCATACTCAAGTATGGAGAGAGTGGGTAGATGCACCCTATCCAGACGAGGCTCTTTTCTCCCCATGTGTGGATCCAATTGATTATCACATATTAGCAAATGTGAGAAACAAGCACTTCTGTCTTCTACCATACAGAATGAACAACACAAAACAAAGAAGAAGAATAGGACTGCACTAGCTAGCGAGTGCTACCACTTGGGTCAAAGAAGTACCAAAAACCAAACTATATGTCTCTCAGGACATATTAGAAGGCAACCCTCTATTATAGTGATTCAACATCGATATAAAAGTCAGTCACATATGAGTTCCAACTAGTAATCTAAACTATCTAAAATAGTTTAGATTACTAGTTGGAATTCATATAATAAAGCTAAAATCTGTTTGTTATTTCCGCGTGTGACTGACTTTCATACCGATGTGCAATCACTATAATAGAGGGTTGGCTTCTAATGTCCTTAGAGACAGTTTGGTTTTTGGTACCTTACAGAATGGACAGGTTTGTGGATAGAGGATAAGCAATGAGTCCCGGCATAATTATTTTCCCTCCATTACAATAAATCACAAAACAAACGTCTTTACAAAACCCCAATAAAGTGACACAAACACATGTTTAACTGTAAATGTTCTGGAGTGGTTCTCAATAGTTCTGAATTTTAAGAGCTTGTAGGTCTTCTATATGAATTTTTTAGTTTATTTTTTTTTAATTGTTAAGTTGTTTTTTTTTTCTTTAGAACCACTGAACCATGTTTCTTTATTGTAAAAGTAAACATGCTTTAGGAAATTCAGCTTGAAATCAATAAAACAAACATTACATAGGATGAATTTTAAATGTATAAACAGTTAGAAATTCAACAATATTGCCTATTTTACTATGACACAAGTTCACCATATTGTAAAAACTATAATACAATTGTACTGTACATCAGAAGAACCAATCCCTTCCCCAACAATCGTTTCACAAAATATATATGGCTGATTTTTGTGGTCATGTGTTCTGCTTATGGAAACATTGAGATCACAACAGTGAAAAGCCAAATCAAAGTCCTTTGTATTAGGGTAATGGCAATGTTTTTAGTGCCTCACTGGTAGAGCAGCTTACAAACTGCTTGTTATATGTATAGTACAAAAACGTAATATCCAGAGTTTTTTTCATTAGTCTAAGTTGTTGTTTTTTGTGTTGTCCTTGTATGTTGATATAACATTGTTAAATTGTTTAACAATACCTCTAGGGCAAATATATTGAAACCACCTACTTAACTACTTGCAGTACCAACCTTTGTATTATTCAGACAAAACCTACAGTAAAATAAGCCACATTAGAAAACAGAGTTGCAAAANAGTGCATTTCAAATAAGGCACTCTAAATTGTAATACTAATAACTGGTAATCAGAAATTGGTTACGTGGCATCTCCTCTGGGAACATTTACTTGATTACTTAAATACACCCCCTTTCACTTAATCCCAAGATACATAATGAAGTATGACTTGAACTTCATTTTCATTGTTATAGAAAGCAGAAATTTTATAAAATCAAATTATTTGTGCTAAAAATTATTATATGTCATTTGTCAGGCATTTTCCATATTTAAACAATTCATGAGACCCCCCCCCCCCAAAAAAAAAANAAAAAAAACTAAATGCTCCAGTGACTTCACAACTTTGAGTACTTAATTTAAAAGCAGTGGAGTATGGGGTTCTTGTATAAATCCACTGATTGGAGCAAAACTACTCAGATATTAATTATTTTAAATAAATACCCAATGTTTCACAGAACAAAGGCCTTAAATTTACTAAGCAGGGAGACTAAAAAGTGGGGATGTTGCCCATAGCAACCAATCAGGTTTAAGCTCTCTGTTTCATGTTACATACAAGAGAATGCAGGCTCAAATCTGGTTGGTTGCAAAGAGCAACATCCCCACTTTTCAATCTCCCTGCTTAGTAAACTTCAGCCAAGGAGAGATGGGCAACTTAAAGTAATTGTGTTTCAAGCATAAAAATAAATCAAATAGGGAGTGGAGGTTCTATGTGAAATACCATATATTCTGAAAAACCAATGTAATGATCAGTGACTATGCTGTAGGTAGTAAAAATAAAAAATATGTTGCTTTCTTAAATGTTTGTCATTTCTTTCACCAGCCTTGGTATAAAAATAAAACATTTTTCAGTCATGTATTCAGCAGTAATCTTAGCACACCTAAAGGAGAAAGTTATGTACAAAATTATACAGTTTAAGAAAAAAAATTATATGTACATAATATATAAATCTTTTGTCCACCTTCCCCTTTATCATGTACAAAGACCTCGGCAAACAGTTAACAGTGAATTGTAGCCACCACAGCGAAAAAGGTGTGATCTATATTCCCCAAGGAACACCTTTCAGACCACCAAAATGTATTTAAATCAGATGTCTTTATGGGATGGGTGGACTTAAACAAAAAAATTATTCAATAGTAAAGTAGAATTGTGAAACAAATACATTCTACCACTACACTGATGCAGTATCATTTTTCAAAGTGGTATTAAACAGATCTGCTAAAAAGAGGAGCAAAAAGCTGTAATGATACATAAAAAAAAACCTAATCAATTGTGTGATGGATTCTCAAGTCATTTAAGAGACATTTCAGCCAATTCAGTAGAGGTTAACTAAACTAACACATTCTGTATAAACGAGTTTCATTACAGGTACCGTGGTTAGGGTCAGTTAGGACAACTTAGAAACATACACAAAACAGAATAGGGTCTTGGGTTCTGATGCCCAATTATGTGACTGTACCACAAAATGCAAGGATGCAAGCCTTCGGTACAATACAGAAAGCCACATTTGGCACAAGCTCCTAATGCTTCAATGACCTTGAGTGTGTAGAGTAAAATGTGTGAGGCTGAGGCTTTAAGGATATTTCTTTACTATTTCCCATTTTGCCAGGTGTGCTGCTATGAAGTTAAAAATAAATACTTTTGTTAGTGAGAATCTGTTTGTTTGGTAGATTTAGAGATTTAAAAAATAAAACAAAACTATGAATTTTAAAGATTTCCAAAAATATCTTTCCCTACGTTCCATGTAGGAGTACAGTTTAAAAGTAAACAAAATAAACCAAAAACAATGAAAAAAAAAAAAAGGAACATCATCTCTAGCCTTTGGCTTTCATAGAAAAGCATCAAATTCAATGATTTACATTAATCAAGATATTTACTTCCTGTGACAAGGAGAAAAAAAAAATTGGCTCATTTGTGTTTACTTTTTCTTCCTTACTAAGGTAAAAAGTCTGTAAACACTCCTTAAAAATTCATTTCTATGTACATATTATATTGGTGCTTTCATCTCCGCCAGGAGCGAGACTCGTCTTCGTCTTCATCCTCATCATCGTCTTCATGAAGAAAAGGATCTGAGGTCACTACCTCCTAAAAACAAATGAGATAAAAATGTAGATGCATTAGATTGTGCCACCAAACCATATATTTAAAAACAGACTGCAAAACCTGGAGGGTAGAGGTAGGCAGGGAGAGGAGCCACAGAAGGAACTGGAGGTGTCAGAGAGAACCTGCTTTTAACAGTAAGCCATTGCAGGCCCGGAGAGGTGTATGTCCAGTCCATGATGTGCCACAAGTGAGCTGCGCGGTAGTAGGCAATGAGGTGAGGGCTTGGAGTCCTCCATCAGCTCTTGGATGGAAAAAGACATCCCTCCGGCACCGGAGCCTACCCCCTCCCCAGATATATTTAATAACCAGATCCTGCGCTGCCGCAAGGAACGAAGAGAAATGTGGATCGGTAGGTCCTGAAAGACAGAGGAGTCTGGGGAGGATGTTCATTTTCAGCACGTTAATGCGCCCAGGCATTTGACGGACCAGGTGGAAAGATCCGTTTTAATGGTCGTCAGTAAGGGGGGGATTTCGAGAGAAGAGCTGGTCACAGTCCTTTCGGATATTGACACCCAAGTAGTGGATATGAGAAGAGCGCCATGAGAACATGAAACGTTGACAGAGGACAGCTGTGTCAGCGTCTGTGACATGAAGAGCTTCTGATTTGGAGCATTTCATTTTAAAATTAGAGAGGGAGGCAAAGCAAGCAAATTCCTCTAGGAGGGCCGGGGGAGGAAGGAGGGGACATCATCCGCGTAAAGTGGCAATTTAGTCTCGACACCCCCAACAGAAATACCATGGATACCAACGTGGGAACGAATCGATCGAGTCAGCGCCTCAATGCACAATACGAACATAAGTGGGGAGAGGGGGCAACTTTGACGGGTGCTGTTGCGGAAGAGAAAAGGCTCCGAAAGGGTGCCATTAATACAATCACTGGGAGAGGAATATAACGCCATGATGATTCGCCGGAGGAATTTATTGTTACTTTTTTATTATTTATTTATTACTTAAAAGGAAACTTATATATTCTCTAATACACTATACCTCTTCCTTGGGTTCTTCCTCTTCAGTTCCTGTGCTAATGGAAGGCGTCTTCGGTTTGTGCCAGCACACTATAAGCTTTCGACCTTTAAATTTTGAACCTTGGTTAGCAGCCTAATTCAATAAGAAAGAAGTATTAAATAATGCTGAATTGTAACAGAAAGACATATGCAGCTGTACATATCAGGGATCATATAAAAGCGGACAGGAGGCATTGGAAGAGGCAGAGGCACAAACTTTTGCAATCATATCTGGAATATTTACATTAACTTCTCAAGTACATGATGAAGACGAACAAGCTTAATTTGCAAATTTGGAAACCTACTTATTAACATTCTGTTCTAAAAATCCCCCAGTAGCATGATTGGGAGAACAAAGAAAGTGGTCCAAATATAACAAACACACTTCAATCTACTTGGTGGAGGACAAATAAATAAAGTCCCAACTGCACTTCAAACATAACAGGCCTTCTCCCATTTAAAGACAAAACACACAAAAAGCATTAAACACCAATCCTGTCCCTATAAGTTTCATGAAATAGCAATCTGTTTAACAGGGTTCCAGTATACTTTATAATCCGCTTATGTGGCAAAACAAATATAAAGTCTGCCATCTAGTGCTTAAACTTGCACTATTCCTCAGATTCTAAACAGACACAAAAAGTAGAAATCTCTAGAAATGACATGATTTCTTACATTTTCAGCCTCTTGTCTGGTCTTGAACGTTAAAATGATTGTTGGTGGAAACTCCTCTTCCTTCAAGTCATCAACATCACCAAATTTCTGCCATACAAATAAAACATTAAAAGTCAATTCTACATAAAAAACTGATGTGTGGCTGTATATAAATGTTTATTTCAGCTGATAAATCAGTCAGTCAGTATTAAAATGTGTGAAAAACTTTCATGTTACTTACAGCAAAATGTTGCAGCAACTCTTCTTTCTCCTTTTCATAAAACCCAGCAACAGATATAGTTTTAGGACGATGGTCAACGACCATGTGATTTAATGAGCCCCTTCCTCTTCCTCCACGACCCCTTCCTCTGCCCCTGCTCTGCATGGATAAAACCTTTCCCCGTCCTGCAGGCAAGAGTCCTAAACGTGCAGCCTTTAACAATACAAACATAGTAGTTAGGCTTGGTTTTGACATTTCAATCTTAACATTGTTCATTTATGGGGGCCAATAATGAGGAAAATTATAATTACACCTCACCTCAACTTGTAACATATTCAGTTTTTTCTTCAATTCAGTTGTGTCTTCTCCTGACGAGAGTCTCTTGTGGAAGTCCATTTCTGCATCCAAGAGTTCTTTTTGTGCCTATAGCCAACAGAAAAAGCAGGAAGATTCTTTATTACAAATGACATGTTGTGGCCATATTGGTGTACATACTGCTGTACTTTTAGAAAGGCATGTTAAAGTGTATACTGTTTCTAGTAAAGCTTCAGCACACACCCAGGAGAACGGATGAGGCCCAGTAACTCCAGTATCCGAGTCTGCAGAACAAATAATGCATTGAGGGACTTGTGTATGTTGAGGCNGCCTGCACTTGGCTTGGTCAAAGTCCATGTGAGAGCTCCCTAACCAATCAGTGTAGACACCCAACAATCATTCGAGGCATAGGATCCTGATTGAACATCCATGAACTTAAACATTGTACCAAATTATTAAAATTACTTGCCATTTGTTAGCCTAAGAGTACTTAACTGTGGTAAAAGAAAAAAAAAAAAACTGTGGGAGAAGTCACCCATATCAACCAATCATATTCTAGCTCTCACTTTCCTAAAACATACCAGAGAATGTCAGCTAGAATCTGACTGGTTGCTATGGGCAACATCTCCACTTTTCCTTTACTGCCAGTTTCGCTAATTCTAGCCCTTAGAATGTGTAAGAGCCATAATAGTTCACATAAAAAGGAAGTATTTGAAGAACACCAACATTCACTTATCATACAAGCCAGCTTACCTCTGTCTTAGACTTTACTTTTGATGGAGCAGAAAGTGTTTTCAAATCCTCTTTGACCTGAGAAATCTTCTCATCAAGTTCTTTTAGCATTTTTATAATCTCTGTCCGCTCTTCTGCCTTCATGGTTTTATTTTTTTCAAGCTTTGATATCAACATCTATCAAAAAGATCTTATTTAAAAAAACCTGCAAATCTTACTTTCTGTATACACTTAAAAATGAACCCTGTGTTTGTTTAAATGGATGGAACAGACTGACCAAGGAGGTGAGAAAATCTGAACAGTCATTAATGCAGTGGAGATACTTTGTAGGACAACATGAAAAAGTAATTAGCTTTTCCATACACCAGAACATTCTCTGCTTTCTTCCAGTCCAGGGGTAGTCAACCTGCGGCTCTTCAGGTAGTTTCATAACACAAGTATGCGTTGTCACGTATCAACTATGCAATTAGAGCATGTTGGAACTTAGTTTGGCAACACCAGGAGAGCCACAGGTTTTTTACTCCTGCCCCAGTCATTATACATATCAAGTCTACTTTTTAGATAAAGTAAGGCACCTATGCAAGGATTCAGTCCTTAGCCTCCTTTGATTTCTATTGTAAGCTGACCTCAAAATATTTTTTACCTTATTAATAAAACAGGAAAAAAAATGTACAAATGCATATTAAGACAAAAATCTTTCGGAAATCGGACAGCAACATCCGGCCCATCAGTAATAAACAGGTATACTTTTCTTTCCAGAGTGCATTCCACAATGCACAATACCATCTTTAATGCTGACTGAGGATCTAAACAAAGCAGCTTTACATACCTTCTGATACTCAATCTGCTTTTCCAACATTTCTTGTTTATTCTTCCTCATGTCCTGCTGGAGTTTTAGGGCTTCCTTTAAATAAAATAACACATTTGTAGTCACCAATGTATACATTTAAGCTATTCAAATTCAAAATAGTCACTGGTGTATTTGTTGTCTATAGACAACACAAAGAAAATATATATTAGAATGGTTTTTGAATTGTGTTTTATTTATGTATACAAATTTTTGACATTAAAAGGTTATATCTCATATATACATCTATATATCTGTTTATATATAAACATACATATCATACATAATAACTAAGACTCTCCTGCATTTGTGCGTTTTTAGAATGAAATGAAAGCAAACAATGGTGTTTCACTTTCTCATATATATATACCTGTTTCTTTTTCACAGAATCCTGAGCATCAACAGGCTTTGCTACAACAGCTATCTTATTTTCTGTCTTTGAGACTGAAGTGCTGTACACAGATTTTGAAAGGCTTGAGGAAGGTGGCAAGGTCTACAGGGGGACAAAAAACTAAAATGTTAGCTTATTTGGATAAATGCCCCATGAAAACTTTCCTCCAACTCCATTCACCACACCCCTTATTTGGAGTTAACTTTGGTCGCCCCTTTAAATACATTAAACAAAGCTACTAGAAATGTATTAAGCAAAAACAGCATAAAACATTACCAGTACAGACACAGTAAAACAGCGAGTTTGCTCTAGGTTTGCAGATATGAACACCTAAATATTAATAGTAGTAGTATATATCTTCAGTTTAAAAGATAAAGCACCTACCGGGTTATCCTCTGCTGAGCTATTCTGGTTAGGCCCCACATACATTGAATCAGATGGACTGCTGCTTACTGATCCAAGGCGGTGTTTCGTAGGCAACTTATTGATGACGTAAGAACCCTGGGTGAGAGGTTTGAACATTGCCTGTACATTATTATAAAAGTAAATAACACAAAGAACATAATAATCATACACACTCATTCTTTATCTGGTTAAAGTAGTAAAACAGGTTTCTTTAGACATAGAATAGAAAAGAAGAGAGAACAGCATTACATTGTAAATCAAGGGTTGTAGTACTTTTTTTTTTTTTTTTACTGTTTTGAAAATTTTGAATTAAGTTCTATGTACCTGAACATTTAGGACTAAAAGCAATAAAAAAAGTAACCAAGTGGATTCCGTCTATTCATAAAATATCAACAAGTAAATATAAAGAGCCAATTTATGAAAACTTGGATACTAAAAAATTTATACTACAATTACAAGTTTCATTCATGGATAAGCCCACAGGACTGTGTACATTCATAAAAAAAACAAAAAAAACAAAGAAGGCTAGGCACTATTTACCACTTGGATACACTCTTAATACAACTTGTTGGACTCACAGGAAAGTATGTCTAAAGTTCTTAATATATGGGAGGGGCCACTACTGGTTTGTATAAACATGGCTCTGTCCTATAGGACATCCATGAACAACCTAGAGCAAGACTAAGGCCTAAATTTACTAAACTGAAAAAATGTCAAAAGTGGGGATGTTGCCCTATAATCCAATCAGATTCTCCAGTATGTAAAATAAGACCAAGAGCTTGAATTTGGTTGTTTGCTATAGGCAACAACCCCACGTTTCAAATCCCAGTTTAGTAAATTTAGGCCAAAGTATAGTCCCAAGGATACAGCTATATACAGCGATAGCTAACCCAAAGGTAAGGAGGCTGTGGATGTGATTTGCAAGAGGCAGCAGTCTGTTATCAGGTTCCAGAACACTGCAGTAATGATTCCTCATAACAAAACATTAAATACAAACTATTTAAAAAGATCTGCAGCAAAATTCTTCTGCAGAAGCAAATATATGAACATTCTGCCAATTTATTAATAAAGCTTTGTTTGGAGGTAAGGATGGAGGAACAGACCCAGACTTAAAGTGGTCCTGTATTCCACCAGAAGAGCAAGGGGGTGCCCTGTACCTACGATTCCAAATTCCGTATATTAATTTCTGTTGCGAAGGCCAAAATACTAATCTAGTTTTAAATGTGATCTTCCATTGCCCAGTCGCTATACACAGAGCAGCATTGACTCACAGAGTGCATGTTATATGAATATGGAGTTACTTAAGAAGACGACAAAATTACCTTTGGTAGGTGTCCCGCACTTTGAATAGATGCCTGTCCGGTCTGTATTGTGTGCGCTGTATGATGGTGAGGCAAATGTTGGGGTTGCTGAGAAGTTTGATCATTATTTTCCCTGTGCCAATGCACCCGAATAAAGCGGTTATTTAACACAGCTTCTGTACTAGATATTGCTCTCCTGGCTTCATCATTTGACAAGTATTGGATGAGTGCACCTGCTGGATCGCCTTGGAAAGCAACCTTAAAATATGTAAGGGAAACAAAAATTGATATCTCAAAAGACATTGAGGTTCCAGAATATTTTGCTGTGCATCTATGTTTAAAATGTATCTTTAATAATGTTATTTCTTTGTGTCTATCGTGATACAAGCAAATATCAACTGCACAGTAATATAGTTATAAGCAACAGGAAGTTATTTAGCCTTTTTTAACAGCATGTTACCTACTTTGAATTTTATATACCTGGAACCAGTTACACAAATAATATCTAGACTGAATAAAGAATTCCCATAATAATACTTACTGATGAATGTCACTAATGAATGTTATATGACTACTGTATAAATGTCTCAGAGATTGAATGATTGCCCTCTTGCTCCCTACTCCACTGCACCCAGTTCGTTACATTTTTCTGTTTGTTGATATATATATATAACATGCAATTTAGTAAATTGTGGAAAATAATGATTTTTCACACAAGGTTCTTTATACATTCTTGTCTTTAAGACTTACCTGTATGTTGACAATGGTACCAAATTTGCTGAAGTGCTCATTCAATTTAGTAATGTTGTTTAGATCCTGAGGAATCTTTCGGACTTCAAGTTTGGTATTTGTGTACATAACCTTCTTTCCGAAGCCTAGTTTGTTATGATTGTTATTTCCTTGCCTGGAACAAAAAAAACAAATAAACAGTGTTGCAGTATCAGAGTCTGAAGTTTTGTAGCTAAATGTATGCTTTAATTTATGCTTTTATTAATATTAGTACAGAACAAGCAAAATAATAATTTACATGCAATAAAACCTTACTTGCCTATCAATTTTGTATGTATATTTAATGTTTTGACATTTGAATTTAGTTGGGGATTGTAAGAATGTAATTCTTAATACAAAAGAATTAAACATTGTTTCTTAACAAATGTTATCTCTTAAGGAATGTCAGTATTAATGACAGTGGTTCAATTGCCTAAGTTTAGTAAGAAATAGAATTAAAATAGTCTTAATTGCCTTAATTGCCTTTAATTCGGAATCGGAAGGCCTTCACATATATGATGGCAGGCACTGAATGTGGTGCGAGGTACAATAACTAAACAATGCTTTTCATTTATCATGAAGTCAGACATAGCAAATCATTAGTGAAATATGTGATGATATAGAAACCACATAGATTTCCAGCAACTGTGGAATACTATTGGTACATTAACCAATACACTGAGTATGTTGAATTAATAAAACAGACATAAAATGTTGTTTATTATCTGTGCAATTAGTTTTGGTTCTAATTGCACAGCCCTGATAATTAAGAGCAGAAACTTAAGTAACTACTTTTATCCTGTCACGGTTCTTCTCCCAGAACAAGAGTAAAAGGCCATCATTCAAATAATAATAAATGGCCTTACGTGTCTAACCAGGGCTTCTTTGCAAAAGGCCCGTCGTTCATGCCCCCAAGCGCTCTTTTCCTATCAGGCTCCACGACTACTCTGTTGAGGTTGCTGTTTACATGAGTAGGAGGTGATGGCTCTGTCTGGATGACAATATTTGCAGCTACAAATAAAAAAATAAAAATGTTAAACACCAAATAGCCAAAAAGTTACAATTTGTTTTGCGAACAATAGCAGAGGAAGTTTAACATTACAATATAAGCTAACAGAAATAAGCTTTAGATGTGCTCCCAAGTGGTGTTCTGTAGCCTTAGTGAACTTAATTCCATATACAAAACAACCAGTAGACACACATGCAGATGTTTACTATGGCATTCACTTCTCGTAAGTGTTGGCTTAAATATACACCAGAAAATCTACCAACTAATAATTACCCCTTGGAGCAGTATCCATGTCACCAGAAGTCAGGCCAATCAAGTTTGGTCTTTGTGTCTGGGTACGTGTAAAGAATTGGCGGTANCCAGTTCTCCCAGTATTTGTCAGACTTGGAGCTTCCGGATTGTACCCATCAGGTTCATAAGTATCTAAAAAAATTAAGTAAAATAATTAAATTAAAACACTTTAAAAAAAACATAGTGGATATCAAAAAGGTTAATGTATGCGAATGCAATTAAAATCTATGTTTTCATTTTTGCTGACAAACTGTTTAGTACTAAAGAATTAAAAAAATGCAGAAAAATGTAATTATGAATTGAGCATACCACAAATTTCTTATATTGAAAATGTTACAAAAGGGATTTTAAAGTAAGTATCTGCAGACAAATATTCTAACAAATCTCTTAGAGATAATGTATCTATGCGGTTATCTAACATGAGGATACCATGACATTTTGGAGTCCCTCAAAGGTAAATTACTGACAACACTGAAAATGCATGGACGTCATTCCTACATCTTAACCACGCCACTAATAAGATTAAGACACTAGAATTAGGGGGGAAAAAAACATTTAATGGTTAAATTAAAATGCAAACAAAAGATGTAAAGTTAAGCTGAACTAATACTACTCTGAGGGCATCAAAGAAAAATATGAAATGAAAAACACATGACAAAAGACATAAGAAATAAATAATGTATATCTACAATCAATTAATCACATAAAAAAGGATGTGTGAAGAAAAATATGTTGGGATATATTTAATTATTATTAAAAGTCTACTCCAGCTTAGTCTTATAAATTCTCCAAGACTGGATGACTGGATCTGGATGTTATGACCAAATCTCAAAGTATTTGGAAACCACTCCCATGAATTGCAAGGACTTCAGATAGCAGGACCATACCTAATAAGTCTGATGAGTTAGCTCTATAAATCTCCACCTATATTGTGATAGTAACCCATCATGAGCAACCCTTTCCCCTGTTGAAAGCATCACGAGATGCAGATGTGAATGGTGGTGAAAGATGATTGGGTTCAGCACAGATTGCAAAACCGGGTCATATCCAATAACACAAAAAAATCATCATTTGTTGAAAGTCTGGATTTGTTCCGAAATCATAAAACACCAGTTCAACATATCAAATATTTATCAACAAAAGGACTCAATACAATGATCCTGATGCCAATGAGTCCTATGACTACCCGATGCATTCAAAAAGCCACAACCTACCACTAGTTTCATGAAAGGTGATACTGTGTGACCAATGGTATGGAGTAAACAATTAACACAGCTGTCACATGTAATGTCTACATTCTATTGTCTGATCTTCCTGATATCCTATATCTTAGACCAAACTAAATTCTGGAAAGGATGGAATAGTATTCCAAACTACACAACGTAAAAACCATTGAGCTTTATCAATGATAGTTTCAGTTGTTGATAGTCTGGACTGAGTGGTCAGAAAGATAGAACAAGTCAAGTGTTGTCTGCAACATTAAATGACCAGCAACATTTTATTAAGTTACAAACACTGGTAACCGACATTAAGTAATTTTCTCCATCCATCTGACTGCCAGAAAAAAACTGAAAGCAAAATCAATCAGGTGNAAATGTATCGGAAAATTTAATCCTCTAAAAATAGTTTTAAAATATCAGAGGGGTGATAGTTATGCTTACGTTCTGACACGGAGTACAGCAGATTCTGAGGTGGTAATGGAGGAGGCAATCTTCCTCCCACTGGTGCAAGACTGGGCACAATACTTGTTCCTGGCTGTTCACGGTTATTTAGCAAGCAAGGATGCATTAATGGAAGCCCTGCATGTTTGGAAGCAAAATATATTTTTTTATATAATCAAGGTAGGATATTTTCCTGGATCAGACCGCCAAGGAAAACATTAACACCTACAATCACTATAGACTGCTCTTTACGCAACAATTGCCACTGCATAAATCTCATTTATGTACAAATCTAGCGTGCAGTTACAATTATCAAGCAGTTCCTGAGCTGCCTAGACACATTCACAAGGATTTTTTTTTATTTAAGTACTAGATAACTAGAAGGAAGAGAGAAGGGTGTGTGGGGGGCTTGGACAAAAAAAAAAAAAATTTCCTTCAACACCAAGCAACCATCATAAGGGCTATTCCACAAAAATTATGTTACAACATGCTACTTACTTGGAGCAGGAAGGACAGGAGGAGGGGGCTGGCTGAGTGGTCGAGGAACCGGCATTCTCATGTTATGAGCTGGGGCAGGTATAGGTGGCATCAAAATGCCTGGAGGTGGAAGCCCAGGAGGAGGTGGGAAGGGAATCATACTGGGCAACGAGACTTCATCAACTACCAAAGGATCATTGCCATGATCAAACTGGCAGAGATCACCAAGGACACAAAATCCACGCTCTAGAAACGAAAAAACATGTCAGTCCCTAAAGATGGCAACAATGAGTTTATTTTTATTAAATTAATGGAAAAAAAACAGATTTACAAAATCATTACATGGTAAAAAAAAAAAACAGATGTAATTGTTTAAAGAGAACGTTAAAAAACATTATTAATAAGAATTTGAAAAAGCTAGATGGTATAAGAATGCATCACACACACAAAAACTTCATTTATTTTATTAATAATCTAGTATGTACCCGTTCATTAAGCTAAACAATGATTGGTAAAATAAAGGAATGTAATACAGCTAATAGAAGCCTGTGTATCAGGGAAACACGTTTTACAGCAGTAGGCCAGGCAATGTCTGCAACTGCATTGGGAGCCAAATACAAGCAACTAGTGATTTTACGTAAAGTTAGAAATAAAAAAAAGAAATTAAATGTGTTCTTTCATGTTTTGCTATACATATACAGGTAACAAATTACTGTATCATATTTATACAGAAATATAGGATGGCTAAAGAGAAAATCAACAGTTAAGGTTTCCTACCATCATAATCCCGACAGCGTCGCTTAGGGGGTGGGTTTCTGTTAAAGGAATTGGGAGGGTTGTGGTTGTTATAGTAATTGGACCAGATCTCTGTTGTGCTCTCTGGGTGGTGAGCAGGTGCAATTACAGTCACAGTGCTGGGTATAGCCTGCCCACCAGAGGAATACTGCGGCACCGTGGAGCTGCTGGCTGGCTGTAAGGCTGGGGTGTACGTAGATTCCAATTCATTTCTTTCAGAATCAAACTTTGGCCTCTCTCTGTGCTCTGTGGAAGGACAAACCTCGTCATTACACCACTGACCGTTGTGGTTTCAAACAGGAAACAAACACTTTAAACAACCAGTTTTCAAATAAATTCAAAGATAAAACAATATGACATAGTTGAATATTGAAAAAATTAGCTGCAATGTATAAAGCCAAATCAGTAATACTTTTGTTATATCCTACATGACAAAGACTACAATAAAATAAATTAACACAATAATGAATAATAAACACAAAATATATGATGAGTCCATCCAGAAATTAGACATGCTATACATTACTTGTCCATGCTACAACGTGGGTAACTTGACTCATTTGCAGACAGGACCATCCAAAGCTGTGCCACCACTGATTCATCAGAAAATAGTCCAGGCCCAGAGGCCAGTTACCCAGAGAAAACCAAACTGCACCCTGTGCTGCATCTCTCTTTAAAGCAAACCCTGAACAATAACTACCAACACGCATGAAAATACACACATTTGCTGGAATACACTAGTGAATAAATTAGACAAACTAGGTTATATTTGGCCAAACTCCCTAAGCTGAAGCTTGATATGAAGGGTACTTAATTACTGCAAGTCAAAAGCACTCCTTCAGTCTAGAAAACATGCTATAAAATAGCAAATAAAGACATAACTAGAACAAAAATGGATTATATATTCTCTGCATATATTAACAGGATTGCAGATAGCATCATATCAGTACTAGCATGTTTTTGGAGTGTGGGAGGACTTGGCGGATACCTATACAGACAAGATCCAGACTAGACCATCGCATGCAGGTCTGTAGCTTAGTGATAGAGAGAGGGGGAAGTTCACTCCACTTAAGTGTCCTGAAGGCTCCCTTAACTTTTCACGCCGACATTCTTCATTTACAAATCAGAACAGTGACAGAACAGAACATTTTTGTAACACCCCTCCGAGATCTGGCCCTTTGTACAGGGCTAAGACCGCCTAAAGTTAGGCTTAAATTCTGAACAATGGTGGCTGTAATACAATTACTGTATATTAGGGAATACTTGCCTGCAAAATGCAGCTCTCTGGGAATTTTTTTTTTATGAAGATCTACCAATACATATTTTAAACATAAATGAATATATATCTTGGCATACAAAAGAGGGATTAGCTAAAAACTGTCATTTGATAGGTGTCTTGCAGCAGGTTCCCAAGTACTACTGCAGCTGTTATATTTTACAGAGGCATGTTTTAGGAACCTAAATATATGTTGTATCATAGCGAGTGGCTGCTACACTTTACATAAATCGTCTGGAAGACCTCTACTAAAAATTTGTAAATCCAGTTGTATGAAAAATTAAAGGATCCCTCACAAAAATAAAGAATCATTGATATCCATCATGTAACAGCTCATATGTTTATAGAATGATGAATGGAACAATACATACACCATAATTATTTAGCCATGAGCACTGGACTTACAATTATAAAAGAGAAAGGCAGCATAATACAACTTGTAAGCATGCTATACTGGAAGCATTTGGGACATTCAACATTACTGACAACTGCACAATGCTAAAGTTCATACATGGAAAAGTTATAGGGTGGTAGTCAGAAACCTTAAAGAAATCCAAAGGAGTTGTCAAGAGTTCCTTCCCACTGGATATAAATCAACCTCCCACCATCATTAGATTATATCTATGACAGGACACTAACATTACAAATCCAAGTGCTGATTCAGACTCATTACTAAATGCAATAAAATGTACAAACTCTTAGCTGGGGGATGATTTAGAGTTGCATTTACACATTACATAATATGCTGCAATGTGAGGGGTGCATTTGAACTGCATTTTTATTAAACAGAGAAAACAAGCAGGACAGCTTTATGTTTAATTTACAGATTAGAGTTGAGCTAGGAAAAATCACCTTTCTTACTCTGTTGTCACAGTGTATATTTGCATCCCCTGGAGCTCAGTGTTCAGTTTTGCCCAGGTCTACATTTACACCCATTTTGCCATTACTCCCAAACTCTGAATCAGCCCCCTAGTGTATAAACCATAGTGCAATCTGAGGGCTTTATTTTAAACTATTACTGAGGACAAACAAATGACCTCTTACTTCAGGTTTCTCAACTTAAAATTTCAATTACATTTTCTGATGATTATAAAGCAGGATGCAATGCATCTATAGCTATAGCATTCTAAATAACTTTTGTTGTAAGAATAATTTTTGGTTTAGAAAAAAAAAAATACTGTTCACTACCTCGATTCCTGGTGGTTTCCCGGTCCCTGCTTCTTCCTCTACTGCGGCTCCTACTCCGGTTCACAGACTTGTTTTTGGGAGGGCTTTTACTCCTGCCTCCACGCCAGTCGTACTTGTCTCGGTGTCTATCATAATCTCTCCACTTGCCATCATCTCTCTTTTTATCTCTTATCCTGAAAAGCCCAAGAACAATTCGTTGAACATTTTAAAGTATAAATAGGTTTCTTTTTGCCCTGTACTTTAAGGTACAGCCAAATGTAAATAATGTCATCAACAAAACTTTATACATGGAAAACAAATTGCACAATTTGGAAATAAGGGGTTGCACCTAAAACCACACAATAACACCTTTTATTAAATAGCACTAACCGTCTCTCACTGGAATCGGAACGGTTTCTTTGAGGGCTTGGATGCTTCTTTTTCCTGCTCTCTCTTTCTTCTTCAAAGTTTTCCTGTAACATGAATAGTTTTAAATTACAGTATGGAAATATATCTCTGTATCTGATAAGAAAACTTCAAAATAGCAGTTGTCGCCAAATTAGGGTTATCTGGGTAGTAAAATACATCTGTAGAATGAACGAATAGCCATTACTATTCAAATGAAAAATGCTGGAACATGCGAATAAGGGAAAATAATGAACTTTTCTCAGGGACACTTGGGGGGAGATTGTTCTCTGGGTAATTCATTCTTTGTACAGTTTGTATTTTGTCTGTGTTTTGGAAAATCTACAATACAGAATTGTTACAGAATTTAAAAGAAAATAATGAACTTTATTAATTNATAAAAATTGAAAATATGTAGGTAGAGAATACAGATTTATAAGTTGAGCACTTGTCTGACTATTAAAATACTCATTATCCTCAAGATTTGGGTAACAAATACATTGTTGCCATGAATGCCGACTGTCTACAATGAATCAGAAAATAGTAAAAAGCAAATATAATTTGATTCTAAAATTCAACAAGCCCCAAATTCCTAGTTCAGTAAATCTTGCCCCAGGATTTGTAGAACTGTGAGAAGGGACAGTATATTGTTGCCTCTGTGGATGGCTAAATGAACAACAATCTTAGAAAACTAAGAAACTTAATTGCTTTCAGCGTTAGCTTCTTAAGCCAGCCAGACCATGTAGTTCCCATAGTGGCCATAGGAAAGACTGATGACGGCGTCATGCATATACAGCGCCGGTGCCCAGCGAAGACATTCGTCCAGTTAGTTTATTTTTATTTCATTTTTCTCAATTTTTTTTTTACAGGCTTTTATCTTTTTTTTTTGGAAACAAACATTGGTGATCAATCGGAAAATACATTTGATCACCGATGACGTTTGTTTAAGTTTCTCTGCGTTTTGTTGCTGTTGGGGTTCCATCCATGGACCGATTTTGGGTAAAATTCAGCCTGTGAATGGCCACCTTTAAAGCATATTATATGTTTACTTCAATATAGTAGAAATAAGCTACACTTGGAAAAAGGAAATACATTGTCTTGATACATCGAGCGAACAGAGATTGTGCCTCAGGAAAGACCAATCCTGTGTGCCAGCACCAAGGTACACATAATGCCCTTACCTGCCCAGTTCCTGGCACAGTCCCATGGCACTTCTCTGAAGAATCCACCTTCTCCTCTTCTTTTAAAGTTTCCTCAGATGGAAGGTAATTTTTGGTGTACAAACTTTCAAAAAGTTTATCAACAAAATCATTTGTTTCTAAGAAAAAACAAAAAGCACATTTAAAAAAAACATGAAAAACTGGCCTTCTGAATACTGCTCCTATTTAAGAAAGTATTTCCAGGCAACTCTTTAGAGAAAGCATCTACAATTTAGATAATGTTCATGTAGGGTTAAAAGACATTGTATGGTTTGAACTAAACTTGAAGAGCCCCACTAAGTAGAGCTGCTTTGCAGTGACTTCAGGGAATAACAGAAAACAGATATTATACCTTTCTGCAGAAACACATCCAGCTGGTCTGCACATATGGCCTTTAGCTCCTTTTCTGATTTGTCTTTTCTGACCAATGCAATAACATAGTTCGCTAGAGCCGAAGGATCAGCATCGCATCTATTATGAAAAGTGTAAAAGTTAAAAATTAAAAGAGTAGTTAAACAATGTGATATGTAGACATAGCATGCTCAATCACTAAACATACATCCATGTTTAAAGATTGGACTCATAAGGGCCACCAATATTCTTTGGGTCCAATGTAATCTCCACATTTCATATTCATAATCCCTATAGCTCTATGTGCCAATGCAATATATTGTTTAAAGCATAGGTTCATCAATAAACAAGGGAAACTATGGGCGGAAGATTTCAGAATCAGAGCACAGACATCTTTAGAAGCCCTGTCCACGGTTTAGTAGAATTCAGTAACTTGCACACTACAGCACCACAACTTATTCCTACAGAACTAAAATACATTTCAGTGCATTTAAGACAGTTATGTGATGTAAGAACAAAGTTCCAGCACCAACACAACTGGCAGAGTACTACATATTGTAAGTTCTAGAACATATTTAAAGGCTCATTTTCACAAGGTATACCACTATGTATGCAGCAGTCACAATACGTAGTACTTCACACGAGTGGCAAATAGTCTATTAACATTACTAACAGGAGGGGGAAGTTTACTCAACTGATGTGTGCTGCCCCTTAAGCTAAGAAATATGTTGAAATGTTCATTTCAATGTGTATCCGAGCCATTAGGTTACTAAGATTTCACTTATACCTAAATATTGTAAAATGAAAAAATCCCATCATGCTTGTCAGATATCACGTGTCTGTTACACAGGAACTTTTTACAGCACCTGGGGGCTGATTCAGCCCTGCGTCTCCGCCAGCCAGGCTGGTGGAGACGCGAAGTTTCGACTCCGTGGCCTTGTGCCTCCGCCATATGGTAATGGGAAAAGGGGCGTTCCAAGTCCCTTTTCTCATTTCCATATGCGCTTAGCCCTGCTAATTACAAGCGCAGTCTGCACTATGTCTGGACATGGTAAAGGCTTAGGGCAGAGGGACCGAGGGACTTATTAAGCGCAAAAAAAAAGTTGAAAAAAAAAATATTAAAAAAACAGAATAAATATTATTTAATTTATTAAAATGTGTTTTTTTTTTAATATAATTTTTTTTTCATTCATGAAAGCCGGCTGCCGGCTTTCATGCTCCCAGCATGAAACATTAGCAGAGGCTCTGGATACAGCATCCGGAGCCTCTGCGATTTTTATATTAGCGCAGGGATGCGGGACATACAGCATGCCCCTCTTCCTGCACTCTATTCAGAGCTGCGATTGGTTAAAGTTAACCAATCAGCATTCTTTCTGCTGGCTGCAGCAGAGGATGCGCTGTTAGTCTTGTTTGAAAGTGTCCACAGGCTGCGCCGAGCAGCGTTTCTATGGCAAAGATGGCGGTATTAGACCACTGGNGTATATGTGATGCCATAGACAGGCATTGTATACACTGATTGACCCCTGCGTGAAAATACGCGTTATAGTGATCACTGGCTATGACCCATAGCAACCATTCAGATTTAAGCTGATATTCTCTAGTATGTAACAAGAAAGAGCTAAAGTCTGATTGACTGGGCAACATCTCCCCTTTACAACATAGGGAACCGCTAATATTAGACATGGCTTGTATATGGCAATATTGTAATGGGAAACCAGGTACTGTATATGCTCTGTAATTCCATGATGGGTAACTGGTCCTAGAATATGAGCTGATATTATATTACTATCTTCTACTGACCCGAACTGATCTTTTTCTGTGCAAACTTTATGGTACCAGTTTCTTTTGCAACCAAATTGCATATCTTAGATAGTTAGCTGTGCCCAACATAGTGGCTGCCACTTTCATAATACCCAAGATTGTTTATTGCAACTGTCAATTAGCAAATGGGAAAATATTTCGTACATCCCAAATAAAACATGATACACTGCGCCAGTGGTTCCCAAACTGTGTGCCGTGGCTCCCTGGGGTGCCGCGACACTCTCATTGGGGTGCCGCAGAATGTTGTTTCCAGTGTGGTGCTATGTTGATAGTGTTACTTAGACGCACAATTTTACTCATATAGGAGATAAACAATATTTAATATCAACCTAAAGTATTTCTGCCTTTACTTAAATAGTTATTACACTATTCTGACTCAAAAACTTAAAAATTAGAAATGATTTTGTCTCATGGGTGCCTTGAAAAATTATGGAGACCCCAAGGGTGCCTCAACTGAGAAAGTTTGGGAACCACTGCACTGCGCTATTAAACAAATTTATATACATAACGCTAAAGGGTAATGTCTTTAGACAAATGAATCAATGTTAAAAAACCATAAAACAAAAATTATATTTTACTTCACTATATATAAATATGCAGCTGTCACTTAACAGCTACAAACATGCAAGGGAAATAGTAGGTGGGATATGACCATGCCAGCTCAAACAACTAGGGCCTAAATTTACTAAGCTACGAAAAGTGGGAATGTTGCCCATAGCAACCAATCAGATTTGAGCTCACATTCTCCAGTATGTAAATTAAAACTCAGAGCTTGAATCTGATTGGTTGCTATGGGCAACATCCACACTTTTCCAATCCCGCAATTTAGTCAAATTAGGCCCAGGTGTCAGAGTACCCAAAAACAGATAAAGTCCATAATGTTTATATGTTGCATGTTTTCTAGCCCATATTGTATACAATATACTGCAATTTTTTTTTATACATTGTATTTCTTGGAAGGTAAATTAAAAAAAGTAAAACCAATGGTTACATGAGTAAAATTAATATTTTAACAACTCAAACAAGAGACAAATCCTTATATGAATACCAAACAGGATTAACAGAAAATATTTTCCATGGATAAAACAGACCTTGACAATAGAAGCCATGGATAAATTTCTGTTTGTGGCCACTCAACGGTCTCCTTCTCCCCTTCTTGTCAGGTTTGAAAGCATGTGTGGGTATAAAAATGTGTGTGTGTGTNTNTNTATATATATATATATATATATATATATATATATATATATATATATATATATATATATATATATAAATGTGTGTGCTATTATACAAATAATTATAATAAACCCTGTTACCTAAGTTTTGGTTCCATGGCTAATTTTACTAAAAATATATTATCAAAGAATTATATTTTAGTAAAATGATATCTATATACTTAGAAAATACTTTTTTCCTCAAATTAACAAGAACTGTATTTATCTTTACAGTGCACAGATCAAACAAATCCAAAACAATTCCAGAATACAAAAAAAACAATCCATATTCCTAACCATTACATAGAAGTGAGCGGTCCATACCCAGGATAGGTCTCAGCTGTTGTCTGTCCATGGTCAGCTTAAATCGTTGGCTAAAGATGGACAATTTAGATACAAACCTTGCAACAGTCCGTCCTGGGCCTCAGCACTATGTCTACCTCATGATGCTTTTTGAAAGTGATCCCCTTTTTCTCAAACCATCTTGAGCCACAGGGATTAAGATACCCATAATACACTTCTGCGCACTAGACCTACACTAGGTATGGATCTATAATTTATATGTGGATGCTAGGGATAAGCTTTTATCCTGTTGATTTATTTAATTGTTTTATTTCATTATTTATTTCATTATTTTCTCATTATTTTTTTATCAGTCTCGTTTTATTCTTTTTTTTTAAGTAATTGGGTTTTTGTAGTTTTTACTTTTGTGTGAGTTGATTTATAGAATTAGTATAGAATTGAATATAAAATTTCACCAAGTTTGTATTTTTGAAACCTACCCCAAGGACAATACACGCTAGAAAACATATAAACTGTATTGACATTTACTCAGACTTTCTCGCAGAGTTTTAAAAATGCATATAACTAATTTTCCATTGGACAAGAATAAAAGTTAGGTACAAACTATAATTGTCATATGGCCTGATCGTTTAAAACATCTGATATTACAAATCAAACAATGTTGTATTAAATGTGCCGTGTCACAGAGCTGCTGGTAAATCATGTGTAATGTGTAAAGTTCAATAGTCGAGCTCCAATTCAGAAAACACTAGACTGTTAGAAAAAGCACGAAGGCCTACATTTGCTAAGCAGGGAGATTGAAAAGTGGGGATGTTGCCCATAGCAACCAATCTCCCTGCTTAATGAATTTAGGCCGAAGCGTGGATCCAGCATAGAATATTCTGTGTATGAAAGCGTGCAAGCATCATTTAATAAAACATGTCATTAACATGTAACCTGTGTGTAACAAGTGGACTGAAAACAAACATAGCAGCCACACTATCAACGAGAGCTGATGCCATTCATGTGATCATGGTTATTGCTATATCGGTATATTGATATGGGGCATGCCACTTAAGCTGGCCATACACCAGAAAGATAATCTTTCCAATCAACAGATAAATGACCCTCACAGCAGAAATCTGTTACATGTGTACTCATTAAATGCATGTTTTGTGAGTTCACATGTAACAGATTTCTGCTGTGAGGGTCATTTATCTGTTGATTGGAAAGATTATCTTTCTAGTGTATGGCCAGCTTTACACATTACAAGGGATGACACTTTAAATAGAAGCACATTGGTGTCATAGCATGGCAGCACATCAGCACAGAATGGATCTGGGTGAGCAAGGGCCAGCATGGGGAGCAGCATCAGGACAGAGGGACGCCTGTTGCCTTTCAACTATGTTACTAACACATAAATCCTTAAATACGATGCAGCATCTCCCAATAAGTAACCGTCAGGCCAGCCCATCACTGCGAAGCCGCTGCACATCGGGAAGAGCACGGCGTGACATAAACCTGCAATGAAGCCCGAATGGGGCGACATCCACCTCACAGTGTGCCAGCCATACACCCATCTGTCATCCTGAGGGGGCACAAGGCCATACAGTCCCCTCCCCCTCCTCCCAGCAGGCCCTGAGCCCACAGCACACACTCACATGGGCTCCAGTAACTTGGCCAGCCACGTCTTGAAGGCCTCCACATTCTCAATAAGCATGTCGGCGGATGAGGCAGGCCTGGGGGGTGTGTTGAGGAACCACTATCGTTCCAGAACCGAGAAACCAACGCTCATCCTCGTGTCCGCCACCAACTGCCCGACTCAACAGCGATACTTCCGGCGAATAGTAGAGCTGCCTTTCCGTCCCTTCCTGTGCTCCCTCCGCGCGTCTCACACCTCAGGTCTGAGCTCAGCTCCCCGAGCCAGGCGCCGCACAACTTAGTCAGGCAGTAGGGCCTACGCCGAGACCGGAAGACAGACAGTCGCAAGGAACCAATCACGACACACGTTGTGACGAATAGCAGCCAATCAGGGCTTAGAGGGGCGGGATGGTGTGAGGACTATCATTAGAGGGAGGCGCATGGTGGTGAGGGCAGTACAGTACACTGGGTACTATGTAATGAAGGGGGGTGCATGGTGGTGAGGGCAGTATGCTGGGTACTATGTAATGAAGGGGGTGCATGGTGGTGAGGGCGGTA
>JABWIB010002400.1:37165-47440 GCA_016617825.1 Platyplectrum ornatum | reverse complement strand
GCCATGACGATGTGTGGGAGAATACAATATTCGTCATTTACTGAATTCCATATTTGTATCCATTTTATTGCTAAGATCGTCACAGCGATATCACATTGACGATCTGTAAACGTCAAACAAAATGACGAAAAAAAACACATTCGTCACTTACTGAATACACATTTGTGAAATTCGTCACCAATATCGTCAGCGACTGGCGATTTATGTAATTCGTCATTTAGTGAATTCCCCCCTAACTCTCAAGTTACTGTTTGCAACTAATGAAATTTAACTCCCCTACAATTCAACGTGGTTTTGCCCACTCTTGAAAATGTTTTCGATTGGAACAATTTATCTTATAGTGTATGCTCTGCTTAAGTCATTAGAGCCTAAAGATCTGAATCTGGTCCACTTAGATTATTTTAGTCAATTCTTCTATTTCAAGAATTTGAGGCTCAGATTATGCAGCATTTTAGACAAATATAATTTTGCCATAAAATCATCATATTATTTTCCATCTCTAAAAAAAGATGATATTTTTCTTTTGCTAATACAACAGGATCATAATTAACATTTTTCCTATTCTTGCAAAGTGCTTCTAGTGTAATAAGTAGAAACAAATAATCCTTATTCCTTTCATTGCTCAGGACAAGGCAATATCTGTAACTAGGAAATGAACAGTAGGAAAGTGTGAATCCATTATTTTCTTTTGCACACAGACACAGATGATGGTAGAACAAGCTATATACTCATTTGGCAGCATATATTCTTATTGTAGTGAGTTTAGATCATGTAAGTGTGTTTAACATGGCTAGGCGTATAACTGTGTTATACAGATAGGCAGACAAATGACTTTTATTATTCTTTCAGTGGTGACTGTATCCTGTGAGGTTAGAACTCCGGAACTAGGCTGACCAAAGACATCACTGGAGTTTTGGCAGCAGAACAAAACAAGGCAGACACAATAACAATACAACAAAATGTTAGAAAGAGTACAAGAAAGTTAAAAATGTTTAACTTACAATTTGAACTGTGATTTTGGATTTTGACATGTGTGTATGTATGCGTATTTTATACACATACATTTATATACATACCTATACTTATATACATGCATATACAGATAATGCATTGCATAAAAATATGATGTGTACCCAACTTTAGTTAATGTAATAACTGACTATAATAACTATAATTAGTCAGACAACGACTAATAAGAAATGAACCACCTATCAAAATGAAATTCCTTGGCCTACTCAAACCACTTGACACAGCTGCACATGTAGTTGACCTGTCTATATCCTTCATGGTTAAGATGGACCAGGCCACCAAATACTTACTAGTCCTAGTATGTACCACAAAATGTATTCCTAACGGAAACAAAACTGAAGTTCTGTATTCTTTTGCTGAGAGACTAAAGTTATCATCCAATTACTAAGTAAAAAACCTATATATAATGTAAACACTAAACTGGCTATGTTAGACCACCCTGATGTTCTTGCCCACATCTGTTTGGCACACATTTCTTGAGCATGTGATTAAATATCTGGTGGACATTGGGGTGATCCTATGCCTCTTATTATATAATTCCCTTCCTCAAAATTGTCAAATGATGATACAAGGTAATACTGTTATTTTATATGGAGAATAGCTAAAAACATTTTTAGTATACTGTATACGTATCAGGGAACAAAAATTGCCGGTAGTCAAATTGATTAGAAGATGAAACTGCTGATCTACCCACAGAGACCAGTGAGGTCATGCCGTGTCCGTCACAACTAGTGAGCTTCAGCAGGAAAGGGATTAGTTGCCATAGGATGAGACAACCAAAAGCCATTATGTCTCGCTGCATGCCCAAGAGGAGGCAGCACATGGCTGTCTGCTGCAGTTGTTTATAAACAGCACTCAGTAGTTGCATTGTCAATGGTTGCTCAATTGTTGCGCTCAAACCAGGGGGCTTCAGAACTGGTACTTATATATTAGTATCCGTAAATATTCCAAAACTGGCCTACAATGTACTCCTAAAAAAATATACATGTGGCTATATATACACACACATATATAGTTAAATCAACTATTTTATCCAATGAAAAATGTACATGTTTTAAGCAATAAATTGTGCACTTACTTTTTTACGTTACGTATGTCAGCTTACTAAGAGTGTAGTACCATCGCATACACCTTTGGATCACATACTGGCTCTCCATGTTTTGTGTTTTGAACTATGGCACACACAATCCATAGCCAAAGGAAAGAAGCCCACATATATACTATATAATGATTTGACTTTGTCGCAAAAGTCCATTTTCAAATATCTTATGGCCTATATTTACTAAACTGTGGGATTGGAAAAGTGGAGCCCATAGCAACCAATAATTCTCTAGTGTGTAATAGTATGTAATAGGAAACTGAGAGTTGGAATCTTATTGGTTGCTAGGGGCAACATCTCCACTTTTATGTTTCCACAATTTAGTAAATTAAGGCCTTATGATAGGTTCAAATCTCTGAAAAGGTCTTCGAGATCTCCTTAGTTCAGGAGATGGATAGGAAAACTTGGTCATTACCATCCTCTACAGGCTCTATTGTGCATTATAATGTTTTACATTTGAACTTTACTGGTGGTTTTGGCATTGCTTCACTGTGAGGTATAGGCCTCATGGAGGACAGTAAGTCTGGGTATGTCACAGTGTGCTTTGACTTGGAGTTGATGGGCAGAATGTTTGTCAGGGAAACTAGCAGTCTGTTCAGTCAGTTCCAAACCAATAAAACAGAGACATCCATGTGCCAAGAACCCATTTAACTAGCCTGTGATATGTTCAACCCTAAACGAGACAGCAAACATAAGGAGCCCAGTCTTTGTCGTGGTCACAGTGAATGGAGTCAGATGCCTGTTTTGTCATTTAAAAGTCACCTCACAACAGAGGTAGCAGAAGGGGGGCAGTTTACATGGCTTCTAGGCATTGTGCCTTGTGACAGAGAAACAGCGCAGAACTCTCCTGTTCCTCAGATTAGTTGTTGTAAAGGCTGCTATACTAATTCTAGTTACGCCCCTGAAAATAGCCCAATACCATCTGAAGGGGCATTGTCTAAGTTGTGTGTGGTATGCCCACTGTCAAGTATGGTTGAGGATACAGAGGAAGAGGTACCTACTTCGTCTGTCTTATCGTCTGCCCGATTTTAAAGTGAGAAAAGACCTCTTCTTTGTGGAGCACTTTGAGCTAGAAAAGACGTGCAAGTGGTTGACTGTGTCCCTGTGGCCTTTGATAGTCTGACAGTTAACATCACATGGCTCCTGCCACGATTTGCTGTACCATGTGTTTTAGAATGAGGAAGATATTGTGGAACGTTTAGTGGTTTTTAAGACTTATAGAAGAACTGTCTTAGACCTAGCCCACAGCCACATAACTGCTGGTCATCTAGAAAAAAATCACTGAGCGTATTTTACAGAGGTTTTACAGAGGTTTGAGGTTTATAAAGAATGTCAGTATCATGCTCCAAGGCCACATTATAAAAGTCCCCTGGTACCGTTGACGATAATGAAGGGGTTTTTCGGGAGAATAGCTATGGACTTGGTGGGGCCACTAATAAAATCTGCCCGGGGCCATCAGTATATTTTAGTAATTATGGACTATGCTACAGGTACCCAGAAGCAATACCTCTGTAAATACATCAACAAAGACTATTGATAGAGAACTTGTTCATGTCTAGTAGGATAGTAGTTGGGTATACCTAAATAAATTTTGACTGACCAGGGTACCCTGTTTATGTCAAAAATTATGTTGTGTTGTCTGTTTAAGGTCACTCACTTAAGAATCTCGGTGTATCATTCTCAGATTGATGGGTTAGTGGAGAGGTTAATCAAAACTTTAAAAACCCTGATGGAATAAATAATAATTAATGGATAAAGATGGAAAGGATTGGGATTATTTATTACCATATTTGTTGCTGGCCATTCGAGAGGTTCCCCAGTACACAGGGTTTTCCCCCTGTGATTAACTGTATGGGAGACACCCAAGGGGTTTGTTGGATATAGCCAAGGAGGCGAGGGAGGGGCAAACTAGTCCTTATAAGTCGGAAAATATTAACAAAATGCAGGATAGGATGACTGTTTTAGTGCTGATTGTGAGAGAGCACATGGAACAAGCCCAGCAGGTGTATAACCGTAATGCCCGGATACGCCACTTTGCTCCAGGTGACAGGGAGCTGATCCTGAGTTGCGCATTGCGGCTGAATGTGGTCGCAGTGCGTGCCGTTTTTGCATTTTCGCACTGCGCACGCGCGAAGAACTCTGAATCGCACGCTAATCAGGCGCACATTTGCGTCTCCAGGGCTCTGCGCCTCAGTTTTTGGAACTGCGATTAATGGGCGTGCCAGCATATTATAATGAAATTTCGGGCGTGCCTGTTGGGTTTAGCGCTGCGCATTGCGATTATTAGCCATCTGCGGCTTTTTGCTTGTGGCTGCCTGGGGATGGTGCAACTGGTCTAACTGGTCTATTTCCTATACTTTGCAGATNGTTAGCAATAGTTGTAGGAAGTGTTCCCTGGCCTGTAAACTTGTGTTTTGTGCAATGCTTGCATCTTTGATGTGTCAACTCGTGTAACAGCTTTTATATTGGACAATGTGGAGTTTTGTGCACTTTTTATTGACACTAAAACAGTGAAATAATTTACATTATCATTGTTACCAGCTACCGAGTTCTGTGGGACTGTAAAATATTATTTAAATTATTTTTTATTATGCTAGGTAAATGACAACAGTCCAACACCCATATGCATTTTATGGCTTAAACCTATGTATGGTATTGAAAAATAAATGAAGAATAAAAAGTATAAAATGTAATGTCAGTGCTGTAAAGGAAACGCTTAAACTCACTTTAACCAAACAGGTCATTTATTATATTTAGGTTGACCAAATAAGCAAATACATTACATTCATTTTCCATTGTTCACTCAGTTTTGCCACAAAGGATTTAAAAAAAAAAGAATTCCATCAAGACGCAAGACGCTAAACTGCCCTGGCCATGAATGCTTGCGCATTGCGCTTTTTTGCGTGCTATCCACAGTTGCGTTTTTTGCCCAAAAAAACACAGCTCAGGATTATACGCAATGCTGACGTGCGCTACACATGCGCCAGCGCAGCGCCGCAACTTAGGGTCAGCTCCCAGGTGAGGTTAAATATAAAGTGCACCAACCTGGTAAAAGGAAACTAGATCAAATGTACCTTATGAATCTTATAAATCCCTGTAAAGATAGAAAACCTCTGTTAGCCCTCCCAATCTTGCCATTTAGGGGGGAATTTACTAAAGGTTGATTTGTAAAACTCAACAGAGCAAGGGGATATGGTTGTTGATTTGTACTGTTTGTAATTTACTGATGGTCGATTTGGTCTGAAATCGCTTGAGTTTATGTCGATTGCTCTTATGCACAGGTAAGGGGAAGAAGAAGATGAAGCTGACCATCACCAGCCCCAGGACCAACCCCACCGTGGCATACCACGTGGTATACTGAGTTTTATGGTGCGTAAGGACCTGGCTTCCCTGTCAGATAAGGAGGTGGTGCAGTTATTCTGGCTTAACCGCACAAGCCTCGCCTCCTGAACTTATATGAGCAGGTGAGAGAGTCTCATGCAGTTCCTGGGCTGCTATTCACTGCATGGCTACTCGTTCCTGTCGTCCAGGTGTTAAGTGCTCTGGCTAAAATAATGCAGCCTGGCATGAGCTTAAGCAGACCTGCTTCGTGAATAGGCATGGGTACCACTCCCTTAATGTCCAAGTGGTCAGTGATGCTAGACTACAAATCCTGAGTGTATATGCCAGCTTTCCAGACCCATGCCACGATTCCTATATCCTGAGGTGGTCCGGCCTCTGTGAAAAATGTGATCACCATGAAATGCCAGAGGGCTGACCTTTGGGTAAGGTTTTGTGTTAATGAACTAAATGCCTTAATCAGTTGTGCCTACGTGTGAAGCTATTTTGTTTCTTTCTCTCCCAACAGGTGACTCAGGATATCGGTGTCACTCCTGGCTAATGACCCCACTGCTGCATCCTGAGACTCCCGCACACCACCAATATACTGAGTGACACGGCGCCACTAGATGTGTGATAGAACTTACCTTTGTTGTATTAAAATCTTACTTTAGGTGGCTAAGTCTGGTGACCGACTTCTTTATTCTCATAGGAAGGTGGCTTATATTGTGTGGGCTTGTTGTCTACTTCACAATCTTGACCTGAGTGAACCTTGGGGGAAGATTGCTAAAGCAGACAATGAGGATGCGGAAGTTCAGTCAACATCATCCCAGGAGCACAGTAGGTCAGGGATTCAGGCACAAAATATGTTAATTCAAAACCATTTTCCTGTAAGTGTTTATTTTTAAATTTTGGGGTTTTGTTATTTTTTATATTTTTGATTTTTGGACAATGAATGAAAAAGAATAGTGTAACAAACATAAGTGTATTTAAATTGTAACATTTATGTTAACAGTTATGCCATAAGTTTTTGTTGACAGTTTTTGCATAAAATGTTAATCAATAAAACCGTAGGAAAAAACAACAAGAGACTGTTTACTCAATTTAGTATGTGAAACTCATACATTTACTTGCATATGTCACCATAATATAAATGTGTGAAGAAATGTTAATTTCCATATGCATTATGTAATGCTTTTCGAACTGTGTTTTTTATCCGGTTACAGACAAATACAGCCTATTTTAAAATTTCAATCTCTTTTACTTTTCCTCAGAGATTCACAGACACATGAATCTTTTGCGAATGTGACTCCCCTGTGGCCGCCCCTGGTCCTTGCACCATGTACTCGGCCTCATGGAGACTGGGTAGGTGCCACAAGGGGTGTTGAATTGGGAGTGACACTGGTTGTGGTAGCATAACTGCTTTCAGAGATGGGTGATGGTGCAAAACACTGCTGGTATTGGTTCAGCATTTGTTGTTGTAAACTTTGGATTTCATGGAGTTCTTTAGAAGCAAAACACACAAGAATCTAAACAATAGAATTGTAACACATGTTTGAAATTTAAACCATACTAAAAATGTAAAAAAAATCAAAATGTCTGATATAGCAAGCATTGTAACATTGGCATAAACATGCATGCGTAAATTTATTAAGCAGGTACATTTCATGGAGGTTGCAAAGTTGTGAAGTTGCCCATAACAACCAATCAAAATCTTGCTCTGACATTTTTCTTAATGGAGAATGTGATTGCCATGAAATATACCTGCTTAATACATTTACTCATACATATTATCACATCACATATACATTTTTGTTTACATTTTTCTGACCTTCCTATTGGCCATCATAGACACATGACAATGAACCAAAAAAACCACAATAGTTAGTTGTTTATGTAACATTCCAGATTCATCTGCTGGCGTCCTAACATCTGGCCAGTCTTCCACTGGAGGAGATGACGCCTTGGATTTAGGTTCCAGATGTACTGCATAGGAGGTTCCTATTATGAGAATAAGAATGGTAAATGATCATAAAACAAATAACAATAAACTTTACTGGTAACTGTTTGTCAATATGAGTCACTTAAATAAGTGTTGCTATAATACAAACCAAATGAAATACACACAAGGAAACCGCACATCATAAAATTGTGCGAACATTTCACTATCACTGCCATGACATCAAAATGAGCGAGAATGTATACTGCGCCTAAATAATAAAGTCAATGGGCCAGATTCAGATTTACACTCTATTGACTTACTGTCATGGGCAAAACCATGTTGAATTGCAGGGGAGGTAAATTTAATTAATTGCAATTAGCATTACAGGTGAGAGATGATGTTTCCTAGCCCAAGTCTAATAACAGTGTAACAGTAACGCTGGTCAGTATCTGTGTACAAAAATAAAGTATTCTCCCTGCATGCAAACACTAACATTCATTTTACCTCCCCTGCAATTCAACACGGTTTTACCCATGAGAATGTAAGGCATGAGAGTAAATCTGAATCTTTTTCTAAATATATTACTTGGCTTTTAAGTGTATTCTTTATCCTTTACATAAAATTTTGCATTACAATTAATACAAAAAACGGTTACTAATTATACATGTTCAAACCGTGTCAACAAGCAGCTAGTCTCAACAAACAAAAAAACAACACTAGATGGAGACCATTAGATTAGGTCCATCACTAGCTTGAGATACAGTATAAAATATAACTTTTAATGTGCTATAGATAAAATATTAAATACATACAATATAGAGAAGTGAGTCAAAATAACTGTATATCAACAGCTTATTAGAGGGAGTACTGGTTCTCAGGTATTCAGGCAGAACTAGGTTTGAAGTTTGCCTATATCTGCCCCTATTTAACCCTTATCTGTCTACCAGAGCTCTCCCTAACCTAACACAAATCAGGGTGACCGCTCCGATAAGGGCGACCCTGGACAGGATACACCTTGCCCTGTTCTTGCTAAATATCCCTATTTAGTCCCTAACAACACATGATATTAAAACTGGTACATATAGACCATCTATAACAAGTTGACCTGGAGATATATATATAGAATTCCCTCAAGTTCCCAACAATTCAGACATGTCAATGTTTCTGCCCAAGATATTAGGCTCATCAGGGGATCAAATTCAGTAATCAATTGTATACCAGGAAAAAGCAACAATGTGTTACAATCAATTAGAGATACTGCCCACGTTAAAGGTTCCAATAGTCAGATGTAACTCAATAACAAGTGTGTACTCATCTCGTCAGAGGGTTGATGATAGCGTTAGGACCACATGGCTGTTCAGCCCACTAGCGTACGGCTCAGTGCAGGAACATCGGTGGTATGGTAGTCAGAATCCCCTCCTCCCTTTTAAAATGCCCTCTATGATTATCTTTTCCAGGTGTGTGCAATCAATTTGAGGCGCACTAGCCAGTGCACATGCCCGATCATTTCAATTCTGACCGGGCTACATTACAATTAATAGAAGAGATTCTTTTGAAGTATTGCTTCTCTTGAGTACACCTCTGTAAGTCAATCAGCTTGACTCATGAGATTATTTCCTGGATGCAAATGAAGCTATCAAGTCTTATAATATCAGTAAACAAACTGCTTCACTTCAAAATGTACTATTAGAAAGCTAAACTGCCATATAATAGTGTTTTCATTTGCTCCATCTGCTCTAAAAATAGATATAGAAATAGCCTTAACCTTAGTTTCAAGCATTGAGATCTTTAAAGCAAGTGATTTCCAGCAATAGGGTAATCAACATACATAACTTACCTCAAAGCACTCTTATTCATAGGAACTGTAATAATTCTATCTCTTGATTTGATCTAATGGAAATCTGTATACAATCTGCAAAACGAAATCATTTATTAAATAATACAGGTGATAAAACAGCAGAGACCAAAGAGGATGCATGGAAGAGTAATAATCAAATATGCAAACTAGCTGAGAGGAAACAAGGATGGAGAACATTGGGCCAGATTCAGATCTTTAGGCACTAATGACTTAAGCTGGCCATACACTATACTAAAAATCGTGTATACATTTATACATAAAATTGAACCATTTTTTTTATTTTAAAGAAAAAATCGTAATAGGGAAACAGCCATACACATAACAATAATCGTTTTAAAAAAATTTGAAAAATAGTAACGCCCACCGATTTTTCATTGAAATAAATTGTATAAATGCTTGTAAAGTGGGTTAATGACATTAATCGGCAAGGATGATTGGAAGTGACCACACATACTACGTTATTACAGCGATCAAACAATTATAGATTGTGCAGACCAAAAGATCAAAAGAAATGTCGCATGAAACCTTGTTTTGAATGATTTTTGCTGGTCATCTGAAAAAATCGGTGCCATACACTACAACAAATTATCATACGATTCCTAAAAATCGCAGAATAGGAATGATTTCTTGTATAGTGTATGGCCAGCTTTAGTTAAGAGTGGGCAAAACCATGTTAAATTGCAGGGGAGTTAAATTTAATTAGTTGCAATTTGTATTACAGGTGAGAGATGATGTTTCCTAACCCAAGTCTAATAACAGCATAGGCAAACACAGAACACCCCCCCCCCCCTTAATGTTGCTATATTATATGTGGGTTATATTAAGCATTAGGAGCTGGCACACTGTATAATGTAAATTAGAGGTCTGAGACAGCATTTTAACCCCTTTCAGATACAGCCTATTTGGTCCCTAATAACCAAGCCCTATTTTACAAATATGACATGTGTCACTTTATGTGGTAATAACTTTTTAATGCTTTAACGTATCCAACTGATTCTGAGATTGTTTTTTCGTGACACATTGTACTTT
>JABWIB010002400.1:20037-30195 GCA_016617825.1 Platyplectrum ornatum | reverse complement strand
AGAGATGATGTTTCCAGCACAAGTGTAATAACAAATTACACAAATTGTAACAGTAACGCTGGTCAGTATCTGTGTGCAACATGCAACAATAATGCATTTTTCCTGCATGCAAACACTAACATTCAATTTACCTCCCCTGCAATTCAACATGGTTTTGCCCACTCTTGAAAAAATCTTTAGATTGGAACAATTTATCTTATAGTGTATGGCCAGCTTAAGCGATGAAATTGCAGTGAGATTGGAAAGTGGGGATGTTTAATTTTACACACTGGAGAATGTGAACTCAAATCTGAATCTCCAATTCACTCTCACTGCAATCTCACCACTTAGTAAATATACCCCATAGTAACAAATAGAAGGTCGGTTTCCAGCTGTGTGCAAGGAAACCATGAGGTAGATATGGCAGAATAAACAGCAGTATAAGGATACAATAAGGAATATAGTAACTGATTCATATCAGCCTTTCAGGCAGTCAGATGTGCCTGCGCAGATTGGCAATTAAGGACACGGATGCAGGTGCAAAGCCTGCATCCATGTCCTAAAGCATCCAGCATATTTAAACGAGAAAATGGCGTTCTTCTACCCTTCTCTTATTTGAATATACGCATTTCACAGGGATTAGCCCTATTAATTAAAGCCCAACTTACACCATGTCCTGACATGGTATAAGTTAGGTGTAAGGCTAGAAAGCAGGGAATTGTTCCATGGACCCAAGACTATTATTAGACTAGAAGTATTTTCCCTACATGCAAACACTAACATTCATTTTACATCCCCTGCAATTCAACATTGTTTTCCCACAAGTTGTGAGTAAGTCAATAGTTCCTAAAGTCTGAATGTGAGTAACTTTAAATATATAGTTGTACCTAAATATGTGTGTGTATTAAACTATGAGTACTTATCTTTTTTTACCTCTTATTCATATGAATGATATCCTGTCCTATGAGTCTCCTATTTATGGTACCAGGTATTCTCTGGGGGCCTCCCATTGTCTGCAGCTGTATAATAACTGCATATCTGTGAATGCAGGGAATACATTGTGGCCACAAACCATAAATACAAGCCCCTGACTCCTGTGCAATACAATGATTTCAAAGTAAATTTGCTACCGAAAGGTAACAAGAATATGTTAAAAAAAAATAATGGCTTTAAAATAAGAAAATAATGACATTGGTGTTAAAAATGTGTGGCATACAGTGACTAACAAGATAAGTTTACTGCAGGGATCTAGTGACTTATGCATACCTCCCAACATTTGCCGGGAAGAGAGCGGGACAGCCAGTTTATGTCCTGTCCAGCAAGGGCATAAAAAAGTCTGTTAATTGCAGGGGAAGTAGCTGGCTCACAATGTATGTGCTCTTTAACCATGTAAGTTCACTAAGGGGAACTAGTCACAACAATTTCACAACAAATGTCTTTACAATTGCTTTGATTAAAGACAAAAAGGGATGCATTTAAAACCACAACATTTGTTTTATGTAGTAAGAAAGGGAATACAGAATATATAAAAACATTAATCTGAATAGCATAGATCAGAGGTCCCCAAACTTTCTCAAGTTGAGGCACCCTTAGGGTCTTCATAATTTTTCAAGGCACCCCTAAGACACAATCATTTCTAATTTTTTACGTTTTTGAGTCAAAATCATGTAATAACCACAGCACCCAGTTTGGGAACCACTGGCATAGATCCACAATAAATCCTTTTTTATACTATAGGGGTACCTACATAAGGAACTGAGGTTTTAAATTAGTTCCATGTAACAATACAAGCAGACTAATAATAATAATTATAGACTGTGTCGGTAGAGCATGAACTTCTATTTACACTTAGCAAACAGATTAAAATATTAAATCTACCTCATCGTATAACGTCCCACTTATAGTGACTGTCATTTTATTTTATGCTCTATTAATAATTATAGTTATTAATTAACAAATGTATAGTAGTGGGTAAAACTACTAATGTAGTTGGGTCCCTCTCTCTGCTATTGCCTCAAGACTGGGTACATTAGTGCTCACGTGATGGCCCTGGGTGCAAATGTAGACCTAGGTAAGTAATATTTACAGAAAGACTGTCACTATAGTCAAAAGCCAGGATGACAGGATGAATATACAGACTAATTAAAATAAACTGGTAAAGATTTGGTATGTTAAAGACAGTATGTTAAAGAATAATGACTGACCCAGATAATGAGGGAGATAATTGTCCTGCACGGAACAATAAAGATAGTTTCATTTAAAGTGGCCCTTAGCCTACAGTACTGAACAAAAGTAGCTCTAGGTGCAGCTTCTGAACCTTGTGCAGATTCCCCTATGGACCAGAGTAACTTTCCCATTCATGGGGGGGGTCCGTATTCAGAACCTCATCTTAATGTTACCCCATCGCTGTTGCATTATTTGACAACAGTGCAGAAGCCAGTATAGTGTATATAAGGGCTGAAGCCCAGTCTGGGTCTTATGGGCTGCCTGGCTGCTGCCAGAATAATAAGGGCTGACACCTGTATTTGCTAAATAAAACTGAGGTCTTTTTCACCCTACTACCTTGAGTTCGCTGCGATACCCTTCCTGTTCACAGCTGGTGGAAAATGTGGGCAGCCATACCCCTCCTACTCACAATATATATAATGATCCAAGGGCACATCCATTAACTAGCTGACCACTATGTCATTGAATTGGATGCGTTGAATTGGTGTATTTCTATTTGGAAGCATGTCTAGAAGCACCTTGAAGATGTTAAGGGTAGCATCCCAAAGTGATCACATATCATGTCTCAATTTAAAGAGACATGATATGTGACCCAAGAGACATATGTGACAGTTTCTTAGATAGAATCACCACAATAGAAATACCTTGAAAATGGATGGTGGTGGATTTTTGCAATTGTGTGTAACCAATGTTCCTGCGTCTATATTAACCTACAAATTGATTGATATAGTAATTGTATGATTTGTATTTCTCAGAACAAAAAAGAGGGGGACCAACTAATGGCCTCTCACTCCGCGCTTAGTGTCCACTCACTCTATATGAGAAAATAATGTTACTTATAGGATACTCAGGCTGCTGTACTGTCGGGAGTAGGTAGTCTCCCCAAAAAAACAAAAGTAAATTATATGTCAATAGTTCAGCGCCAATAGTCCTAATAGGACACAATTTCGGTCAGATAATATATTTATAAACTGAAGCAAGTGGTAACTTAAAACATAAAATCTTTACTTATACATAAAATAACAAGTTCAACAGAGTGACGCTATAAAAGTTCATAGATCCAATATCTTATAATATCAATAGGAATATGATCATAGATTAAAAATGGTAGAATAATTTAACAGGTGTCTAGAGGTAAATGGAGCAGTACTATCCGTGTAGTGACTCTAATGCAGACGATGTAGCAACGGCTGTGGCCGGAGTATCAGAATGTTCAATTCGCCTCAAGGGGAAGGAAATAAGGGATCGTTTCACCCAGCCAGGCTGTGCGTTGAATGGAATGGAGGTGTCTCACTAGTCCGTGGCTGTATGTTTACTCCGTATCGGTCACGTCCTGGAATCCTCCTTCTTTCGGCGTGTATGTAAGGTGCGTGATATGTGGAGCTGCCCTCCGATAAGGGCGCCTCGGATCTTAGTTTCTTTCCTCAATTTTGTTAAAGTCTGTCTTTCTGGTCACATACAAAGTATAATGATGATTATTTTAGCTCAATGCAATGAGTCACACACCGGGTAGTGTTCCAATCCTCTACACCAATGAATTGCAACGCGTTTCGTGTTCTCCACACTTTTTCAAGCAATTTGTATTTGTATGATTTGTATTTCTCTCTTATATAAATGAGTTTTCAACATTACAGTAGAACTATTTATCTGCATAAACACAAGTAACAATAGATCTGGAAAAAAATGAGTTAAATAAAATGTGACTCATGCAACCATTCATGTAATCATACACATAAAGCATTTATAGACTTTTACCTCTTTGTGACCTTTGCACTGCATCCTGACAACTTTTTTCTTTGTGAATTCCTGTAAGTCACAGCACAATTTTCCATGACACATCTGTATCGCTTGGCATAATCCATACACTCTTTTGAAAATAAGCTCGAGATAAAAGCTGTGGCGGCTCTGTCTGTCCATTGAAATTAAGGAAGCTGAGTCATCAATCTGAGCAGCTGGTTTGTTATCCCACGGAATGATCTGCAAACAATGCATACAGAATAGGTTGTGGACTTCTTTGGAAAGAATGTTTCCGATCTTAATCTCTCTTGAAATGTCAATGATGGAATTAATAGGCAACGAGATTTTACTTCTCATATACAGAATATTAATTATTGGTACCTTTCTGAAAAATGTTTTATTTAATACATATACTACATATACTATAATGTTGAAATTGAAAATGCTATTTTGTTGAAATAAAACACTATATTATAAAGTTAATAAGCTACCTGTAGGTGTAATTTTAATCAATCCTATTTAGTATAATTTCCTTTTGAAAAACATTAGAATAAGCTTCCAAGATTTTAAATTTATGTCAGTGTTGTCCTAGACAAATGAATGAGTCTATTTATCAATACCTTCTCCTTTTGTTATTTGTATATTTATACTTGTAATTAATTCTAACACTCAAACTTGCATCTTTGACGTGTAACTGTAAACCTATAAACTGTTTTTATTGCTCAAAAAGGTGGCTTAAGGTATGTTTTGTGGGCAGGACAGTCCCGCTTTTGGGGTTCCTGCTGTCCCTCCCACCTCCCAGTTTGTCCCGTGAAGGGGAGGGGCCAGGGTGTGGGTTGGGCGGAATCTCAGCCCCCCAGTACGTTTGGAGGTATGGGGCCAGGGCTCTATATTCAGATGATTGCACCAACCTGCACAAAATTAAAATTCCATTGAGGGGGAATTACAACCAGTAAACCTGCTGCACATCACAGGAACTGACAGGAGCCAGATTTAGATGACAACACCATCTGGAAAATTATCATTATTTAATAAATTCTTTAATTTTTAAATATGCCATTTTCCAACATAAACCAGATTTCCAATTTCAGATCACTGTGAAATCCTAGTTCTGATGTGTGCATGGGAAAAACACCTCTCTTATGCATTAGATTACAAATGCTATAGTCTAAATTTACTAAGCAGGGAGATTGAAAAGTGGGGATGTTGCCCATAGCAACCAATCAGATTCAAACTCTCAGTTTCATTTTACGTACTGTGTAATGTAAGCTCGAATCTGATTGGTTGCTATGGGCAACATCCCCACTTTTCAATCTCCCTGCTTAATACATTGTTTGTTCCTAGTTTTACAAACCTTTACATTTGTCTTATTAAAGAGAAATATGTGTAGGGTTGCAAAGCTGGTACAGGCCTGGTCTGCCATTTTATACATTACTGTTTTATCTTTTTGGATGCTTCAGATGATTATATCAGACAATTTGTGGATTTATTGAATGTCAATGAATGTCAATATAGTACTAAAACCATATATTTTCTAGATGGACCAGATTCAGAGATACGACCATGCACAGTCTGCATAGGCCCCTCATCCCTGTGCACATATTGTTATCGCATAGGCTCCGGCTGCTGTAGCTGCAAATGTTTCTATGCAGCGAACACTGCACTCATAAAAGCCGGTAACTATTGACGGCCTTTATGAATCCATAGTATAAAAAAATAAATAAATAAAAACATTTATTTTTTTAAAATAAACACTCAATAAATCAGTAAATGTTTTTATTATTTTCAAAAAATTTTTTACACCTTTGCAAGCTTAATGAAGAAGGTAATTAATTGTCCCCTGTGTAAATTGCACACCAATTGGCAGGGCTAATCCCTGCAAAAACCTTATATTTAAAGGATAAAAGGGTCGAGGAACACCCTTTTTCTCATTTTAATAAGACGGATGCCTAAGGCTTTGCGTCCGCATCCATTTCCTTAATTGCCGATCTGCGCATGCAGAAGCTGAAAGGCAAATACTCTACTTTACATCAGATCTCTAGCAAAATTATCAAAAAAGTTGAATTAATAACATTTCTAATGGTCAACTAAGGTAAATCGGGAGAAAATATTCTTCTGTGGATAGTTTTGTTTCCCAGGCCCAATTACTCGTAGTTATTCAGGGAATGTCAGTACCCAGAACCTCTTTGGTAGGATGCGTACTTATCCTTATTGGAGCTGGATAGGGATTCTCTTTTAATGTACCATAATGAAACCCAGATATTTGAGAATGATTATAGGATATTAACTGGTTAGAAAATATATGTGAAGACAATTTGTCCAATAAAATTTCTAATATAAAATTATAAAACTCTTATTGGATCTCAAATTTTTATCCTGCTCTCAAAAAATTCCTACCATCTTAACGTATTATCGTTTTCAGAAAACAAAGTAATCTGGGGGTCTTATTTAGGCCCTGGTTTTACAAAAGGTTTCATGTTTCCAAGAACCGTGGGTTGTGCTACCTGTGCATCAATACAACACAGAGCTAAAGATTCTATATCCAACTCCACCGGACAATCCTTTACTATAAAACCATTTATTTGTTCTAGTTCAGTGGTTGCCAAACCTGTCCTTGTGATCTACTACCGGTCCGTGTTTTCCAGGCCTCCATGTTGGAGCACATTTGTGTTCATAACCAACGGTCATATTTTGAAAGATTCACAGTTGGTAGTAATTATGTCACCTGTCATTCTGTGAGGAGACCTGGAAAACATGGACTGTTGGTAGATCACGAGGACCGGTTTGGACACCACTGTTCTAGTTCTTATGTAATCTACCTTTTTTATAGTTAAACTGTGTCTCAATGTGATATCGTGGAAAGTCTATGTTGCTTGGTGATGGCAGCACAAGCGGCCATGTTTGAAAAGAGCATAAGCGGAGGTGTGAGTATGAGACAGATGAAGGAGCAGTTGGCGGTAACGGCTTTTAGTGAAAAAAGGGTGGAGACAATTGGTAGTAAGGGGAGGATGAATGGTGACTGACCTGACCAAAGAGGTTATTCCTTGAGGTGATTCGGTGAAGCTGCAGTGGGTTCCTAGGAGGTGACAAGAAGTGGTGGTGTGACAGTTGTTCTGTGCTGCGACCGTGTGTTCTGGTCCTGGAGTGCAATGGCAGGAGGGAGATTGGAGGTGCTTGGGTGGAGACTGTGGTGAGGTTCCCTCAGGAAGGAGTGATGGTTATCATTGGTCCCAATGATATATATGAACCTGGATTCTGGTTGTGACAACACACTCACCCCTTCTCTAATGCAACTGTCACATCTGCTCCTGAATCCCAGGCCAGTGCTGTACCCCAATATACAGGGCAAAAGGTGTAAAAACATCAGGACTGATGGCATACATATAGAGGGGGACCGGACAGGATGCATAAAAACAGGAGAAAAACAGGACTTGGGGCATACATACAGAATATCCGGGGGAAAAACAGGACTGTGGCATACATACAAAATACAAGGGGGAAAAACAGGACTGTGGTATACATACAGAATACAAGGGGGAAAAACAGGACTGTGGTATACATACAGGGGGGAAAAATCAGGAAGGGTGTATACATTAGGGGGAAAAATCAGGAATGGGGAAAAAACCTTGAAAATGAAAAGTAAATAGTAGGAGCCAGTGGTCTCCTCAGAACAAAGTCAAGGGAGCAAATACTGAAGTACTGACCTGGGTCAGTGAAGAAAACATATTAGCATAGAAAGTGATGGCAGATAAGAGCCACATGGCCCATTCGGTCTGCCATCATACAGGGCATATATATTTTTTCACATTTTATATTTATGTTGTATTATTTTTTATTATTTTTAATTGTATATGTCTTCTTTTATATTATTGGATATTGAATATCAATCTTTAAATATTGCATTNATTTTTATACATTTTTAAGTTGTTCTATTACTCATGGTGGAGAATTGAACATGCCAATTGATTAATTGGTCTTCACATATATAAGAGCACTCTCCATCAGTGACCACTCATTACCCTTCTGATGAAACTACCAGACTGGTAGAAAAAGACGTCATGGTAGTTATTATATCTCACAGCCCACGATAAGTTGCCAAACATTGACCACCACCAACAATTACCATCTGTTCCTGCACTTTATTCTCTTGCTGCCTGGAGAGAACATTCTACTTGCATATAGTACATATAGTACCGAAAATTCCACCTATAAAGATATCAGTGAAACACTATTGAGCTGGAGCTACACTTTTTCATCATTTGATTCCAGTCCATTTGGGTTTTTAAATCCTTAATCAAGGCTGGTTTCATGTTACATCTTCAAATGTTTTATTCAGTTCAATTAAAAGGACAAGATCAGATTTACCATTGTTTTCCCAGTGGTTTCTGTTGAGTGGTGTATACACCTATGCACTTAGCCAACTGAGCTATCTTTCCTTTTATTTATATTGCTTTACAGAATACTTAATACAGTCTGAACTGCAATCCCTCAGAGCACCTTGTTCACCTTGTGTCAGACTTTAATGATTTCATGGTTCCTACAATCAGCCCAATAAATTCTATTGGCTATATTTACCAAACTGCAGGAATGGAAAAGTGGCGATGTTGGGTCAAGATTATTCTATATTTCTATAATCCCCACCTTTACTTAGCTTATACACTCCATGGATGTGTGCTCTGATCTGACTCCACACTCCAGCGCACTCCATTGCATCAGTTTCCTGTTATTATCACTTTAACACTACTTCTCCCATTTCATTTCTTCCCAGTCCATGTCTTCCTTATCTTTCCTAGCATTCCAACTCTTCTTTGAGCCTCCCTTATGTCCTTAGTTCTTCTGTGTTTTTCCTTGTTTTCAGTTTGCCCCTTTTGCTGTTTTAAGCTGTTTGTATTCTTTGATACACATTATTGTGTGCTTTGTGCACTTCAGCTATACTTATTTCATTCTTGCACTGTATACATATGGTGCTTGATTCGCTCAGTCCAGCTTTCACACTGTTACCAATATATACCTAACATATTTTTACATCGCTGGGACAACAAAGTCTGGCCCACCATTAGGGGCTCCATTGAATACCTGGCTTCTGGTTAGTGGTACCTTTAACACTGTTCAAAATGTCATAAAAAAGCTTCATTCACTGCATAAGCTCATACCAAATTATCCCTATCAACAATGATGTTTAAACTAATAAGGATAATGACAATATAGACATGGGAAATATATCAGGACTGAATTCAAACGTACAATAGGTGGGCATTTACTGATCACCAGGATTGTATAATATGCACATTGCACCCACACAATCCAGTGATACTATTTCTATTCATCACATGTCTGTGGCAGAATAACGAGGGTACAAAGAACTACCTCTCTGGAGGCTCTCAGTTGTCATACTGCCATGAACTTAGGACAATTATGCATTTTATTTTGGAGCAGGTGAATATTTAAATATGTTGCTCTTATCATTTGGCAATACCAGGGTAAAATATTTAATGTAGGTTGCCTTTGAAAATGTTTTCTTTCTATCGTTTGTGGATGTAATTGTATTTATATCCTTGTGTTTTGATGTAAAATACCAAAGAAATCACTAAAGAGCAGTGTCATCACATTTACATTACATTCCGATAATAATTTTTGCCACTCAACCCAAATCTCATATTAAAATAAAAGCCAAGAGTGATGACAGTTGCAGCAGCTACAGCACATGCACACTATAGAACAATGCAAACAAAATACATCTCAGAAACACTTACAAGGTTAGCAGGAAAATAGGGGGGACCACCTGGCGTTTAATTGATTTATTATTAACCTTGTTTTATCTTTTACTCATGTTGAAGACAAATGCAGTCGTCATGGCTGTCTTCAGTCTTTTACTATGCTATATAGGAAAACAAGTCAGCAGCGAGTCCACTTCTGGAAGTTTTTTTTGTGACCTACAAGAGAAAGCTGCCAATTCCTCTCAGTGACATGGAAGGTACATTTAAGCAAAAAAAAAAAAGTAAAACTATCATTGGCAAGAATATTGTCTGTTTTGGTTTGTTTTTTTTACCTTTTATTATAGCACTCAAATTAGGGCAATTACTAGAATGTCTCTATGGCAATGAAGTGTTACTGCTATACATTTGTACATCAGGGGGTTTCACAAAAATGGTTAGTTTAAATAAAGAAAAATAAATTATTAGAGGAAGCAACATCTTTTTTTTTTTTTTTTTAATT
>JABWIB010002400.1:5401-17318 GCA_016617825.1 Platyplectrum ornatum | reverse complement strand
AATTCGAATTTGGGGAAGTTGCCCATGGCAACCAATCAGATTTGAGTTCACATTCTCCAGAGTGTAAAATGAAACTGAGAGCTCAAATCTGATTGGTTGCCATGGGCAACTTCCCCAAATTCGATTTTCACTGCAATCTCCCTGCTTAGTAAATATACCCCTATGTGTTGCATATGTGCCTTGTATAATTGGCATGTGTAAGATTTAGACGTTGAAGCTGCATGTACTTGTCTGTTGTGCTGTGTGTAGGCTGTGCTTAGTACTATACGGATATGGAATCTTTCCTGGTATCTGCCTTCCATTATGTATCATCTGGCTGCCTAGAACCAGTTAGGACCAGTAACAGTATGTGTGAGTTTGTTTGTTTTTACATAGACAAAATTAACAGCACAGGCTCATATGTTTCAATCATTTGCTGCGATTTTCCAAAAAAAATTAGCAAAAAAGACAAGCTATGCTGTTAATTTGCCTATGTGCACAGGGCCGGATTACCCACAAGGCAACCTAGGCACCCCCATGGGGCCTGTGCTTGCCTAAACCCGGGCTCTGTTTTAAACAAACAAATCTTAAACAAATCTTTAAATATTCTTTTAATGTATAGATACAGACATGGGGCTTCTTGAAGTCATTGTAGCTGCCACGCAGTACAGCCAGGAAACCCCGCTCATTCTGAGCTGTGTGGTGTCCTGGCTGTCTTCTAGCAATTGGGACACAGCCACAAACTTCCATCCCAGGCAGGTGCATCACTCAGGGAAGCTTCAGGCTGTCTCTCTATCAGACAAGTCTGCGCTATAAGTCCAGGTGGTTTATAGCACTGTGTACTCATTGTACTCATCAGAAGATCCCATATGAACTTTAAAAACCGAATGCCACTTTGCGAGATATGGTCAGGGTAAATGTGCAAAATTCCTTTTTTTGTTATATAATAGAAGATATGGTATGGGTATTATGGCCACAACTGACCAGCACAACCACCTCAAACTTACAGACAAGTGAATATAGTAGTCTGAGAAGCACCCCATCAACTTTGGTTACGACAAAATATAATGTCTCTGCTTTCTCCACATGTTAAGCAGGACCGCGAAGACATTGCAGGACATTGTTTTGAGCGCTTCTACCAACCTTTATGAAGGACGTACATAGTTTAATTACTTAAATACAAAAGTAAAAGGACTAATTTATAGTTATAATTTTGTTGCAGCAACAGACTTAACAAAGGTTTCCTTGACTTTTTTTCCTCCCACTACTGAAATGGCTTGTTCGAGGTGCAAATTATATATGTTTGTTCATGTAATCCTCCATCATTCAATTAATCATTGCAAAATTATCTAATGGTTTTTAAGCCAGACCAGGAGCTAAATTTACTAAGCAGGGAGTTTGCAGGTATATTGAAAAGTGGGGACGTTGCACATAGCAGATTCAAGCTCACATTCTCCAGTAAAATGAAACTGAGAGGTGAATCTGATTGGTTGCTATGGGCAACATCCTCACTTTCCAATCTCCATGCAGTCTCCCTGCTTAGTAAATTTAGGCCCAGATGTTATATTCTTTGACTGTGGTGTGATGTGTTCAATCTTCACCAACAGTGGTTAATTCTGAAAACGTTGTTTCCTTGCTTTCGAAAGAACTGAAGAAGCTGAAGGAGATGTGTTATGTGCAACAAGAACTGATACGTTTTCACAAATAGTTCTTTGAATTTGCTTAGGTCTGTGTCATATGGAAAATCCAGACAAACAACAGTTGCATCCTCTATTTCTACATCTAATACAATGCCTTCTTTAATTGGACTAGTAGCTAACGTTACTACGAGAAGAACACTCCCCTGACTAAATTGTGACTTTTCTGAAGCCACTTGGGCCTTAATAGTTTTAGTATTAGACTTAGTTATTGGTGTAGCAGCTTTACAGGTGTCCCATAATCGTCTTTGTTTGGAATTACCTTTTGTGTTGGGGATTTTGGTGCGTGTGACACTAGTAGAAGCATTAACCTCCTTTCCACTGTGTGTAGTGTATAGTAGGTTTGGAAGTTTAAGATGTTAAGTGATCTTTTTAGTACCAAGGTAAAATGTTTTCGCCTGTCATCTCGCCTGCTTTATTTTTAAATGTTTAGTACTAGTTGTAGTAATAATAGAGGTTGCTGAAGTACTGGGAGCGCTGCCAGTTCCCACACTACAACTTGAATGCACCTCTTTAGTCAACAGGTGCTTAATGGATTTTTTTCTATTGTGTGAGTAGTACACACTCTGTCCCAACAATTCTGCTATAAACTAACAGTGAAATGCAACTATGGCATACTATTATGCTGTAACAGATGGAATTTTACAAAATTAACAAATTTTACAACTGTGTGGTATGCACTTAGGACACCTCACATAGACTACAAGAAAAGAAAATCTGCTATACCAACAGTGAAATGTAAATACTGCATACCAATTTGCTAAAACAGATGGACAGTGGATAGCACACATAAATAGTGTGGTGTCATTAAGGGTTCTGTAAATGTCATGCTTTAAACTCCTTATAGTGCAAGATCTTCAGGCCTCTATATTTTACATGTAGTAAATGTGTTTTATAAAATGTGCCATTTCCAGACCACTAATTTACCCAACATGTATTGCAAACATTTAAAACCCTAGTTTTAATAGTTATTATACTTACTGTACTTGACAATGAAAATGGAGTAATAATATAGGATATATGATAGCCTATTCATGCATGTGGAATGTGAAAGTACTGGGCATGTGTGCACATGATGTTTATTCATCAAAATGCACTACTATTGACAGTGGATTCTGTGACAGTCTGCCATGCGTACATCTGGAACATGCAGGGCAGAGAGAGACATTTATAAATAAGGGCTTGGCTGAACGTCTGATTGCCTGGACCAGTTGAAACAATATAACAGTGCAAAAAGTTCTTAGTATAGGGTCACCTGTAGCTTATACCTGATATAAATGGAGCTAAGAGGTTACCCAAATCCAGGGAAAGATGTAATTTGTTCTCCAGAATCAGTCTCCTTGACTATCCCTCACTCCTTCATGTGCTTCTCACTAGCAGGTGGCGTAGAGGACATCAGATGATATCAGTGTTGTCTTAAGGATCACACAATGCAAATTAGTAGCCATAAAGACAGTATATTTTAAATGTGAATTAAAGCATGCTCTTAATTTACATTGATTTTTCATTCTGAGTGTTTTCAGAAGACTGGAAAATGGCACATGTATTTCCTCTTCATAATAGTGGAAGTAGGGAGGAAACTGGCAACTATCGGCCAGTAAGTCTTACATCAGTAATAAGAAAATTCATGAAAGCCAATAACTTAAAAGATCACAAACAGTATGGTTTCACTGAGGGAAGATCATGTCAAGAAAATCCTATTGAATTCAAGGGGGTGCTGTGCTGTAGAGATAGCTTATGTATTTTTTTAGTAAAGCTTTTGACACTGCCTCATCACAGACTGTTAAAATGGTTGGAAAATTTTGGCTTAGAATCAAAAATAGAAGGAATTAAATGAATATACCTATATTTAGTAAGCTGCATGAATGGAAAAGTGGAGATGTTGCCTATAGCAACAAACTCTAACTTTCATTGTCCTTTAACATACTAGAGAATGTCAACTAAAATCTGATTAGATGATCTTGGTAGACTGGAGGAATGGTCAGAGATTGGCATTTGCAGTTTAATGCAAAAAAAATGCAAAGTCATGCACTTAGGGTGCAAAATCCCAAAAGCTCTATATTACATTAATCTGCGTTATTAGTAGATTAGAAGGAGGGAAGTAGTAATGCCTCTCTATAGGGCATTGATACGGCTTCACCTAGAATACTGTGTTCAGTTCTGGAGGCCATATCTACAGAAGGATATAAATACATTAGAAAAAGTGCAAAAAATAGCAGCCAAAATGGTACATGGTATGACCAACAAAAATGATAAAGAAAGACTAGGGCACCTAAATATGTATTCCTTGGAACAGACAAAAAGAGAGAAATTGTAACCCTGTCAATAGGATCATTTATATAGGCAAAGTATATGTATTGACCCTTGTATAAAGAAATGTTTTCTTCCTTTTGCTACAATAAATAATTTTCTGCGTATGTCTTTAGAAATTAGCATTATCTAATCTTGCTGTGCAACTGCCGCTGGACATGAGGAGTATTCATGCAAGTAATTACTTGAATATGAAACCTTGATACCATGTTGCCAACTGGTAAGAAAATTGTTAGACCCCTTTATAGACTTTCTGCAAAGTGTTGTGCCATTGTTAACATAGAAAGGGAAATAACATACTTAATCTGATCACAGAAGTCTGGTGTTAGAGTTCTTAAGCAGCAGGCGTTGGTTTTCTTTTTATGCAAATAATTGTTTTGTATAAAGGCTTCAGTGAGCAAATTTTCCCTTATGTGAAATGTTGATTATATTTATATCATCTTTCCTAAATGTCTAAAAAATATATGCTATGGATGACTATATGTTACAGTTATATAATGAATAAGGATTGTAGTATTCTAATTTTAACTACTTAAACATAAAGATGGCCATTGTACATTTGTTTATATACTGTACGTGGTACACGTACCGCTGGTCAAGAACTCCTGCTCTATATGATAGTATAGAGCACTGGGTCTAATGGACACTACTAGTTTTCACGAGAAATAGTTTCAGGACAGAATTGGCTTAGTCTTCAGGAGATCACAGGTCACAGTACTCTAACTGCCATGATGAGGTATGGTTGCCACAGCACTGTTTCTGGTAAAAACAAATTTAAATACTCATGATTAAAGGAGACAACACAACACTTTTCTTAATAGATTTACAATTTATTAAGAATATATTAAAAATACACAAATGCTACTAAGTTCCAACTAATGTTTATTGCTTGATTATGTCCTGCAAGTATCCATGAGTTCCTATATAGTTATAGAGACTATATAGGGACTGACCTTGTGCTAAAACGTATAAACTTCAACAGCAACAGAATCAGAAACACCTTGACTAATACTACGTTCACATTGAGTTCGACTCAACTAATCATCAGTTCAGTCAAATTGCTTGGTTGACTGAACTGCTCAGTTAGTTGAGTTGAGTTTTAAATTATCAGGGCAAGTTTGCCTGTCTTAACTACCTTGGCCAAAAGCCATTTTTATTACATCACTTTTTTAAAGTAATCAGTTCCTGTGATGTTGAATCACATCTTCCACCTAACAACATCCTGTTGCAACGTGAACGGTGTGAAATTTCCAGGTGTGTATAGTGGGAAAATGGAGTAATTGGGGTATAGAAATAGGGGAAAGGAATAGGAGCACTGGGGATATACATATAAGATGAAATAGGAGCACTGGGGCATACATATGGGGGGGGGAGGAAAACTGGGGGCATACATACAGGGAAAAATAACAAATAATTAATCACATGGATACTTATAAAAACAAATATATGAGGCGCAGAGCCCAGATTTAGGGCATTCTTTTTTAACCCAAGCATGTTTAAATTGTTCTAGCATGTTCATGTTTATTGCCCCTACCACATTACACTTATCAAATGTAACAGAAAAAGGTGTACATTTGCACTGCTCTATAACATGCATAGAAATATAAAATTACATAAAATTAAATAAAAAGTCAAAATATTAAAATATTGAAAAATGTAAACCAACAATTTTTTTCATAATATATGTTAACACAGTGTGTTACTTATCCTTTCTCTTTGATGCATAGGGGCATATACATATGAATATTATGCTATGAGTCCATTGTAAGCCACTATACTTTAAAGAGTCCAATGCTTGATTCTGATACGTTCTGGCCCCAGTGATCCAGCCTATTAAGGTATTACTTATGGATAAATGTTTTTATGTATAAGTGTTTTTCTCCTATGAAACACAGAGAATGTATACACAAGATATTAGGTAGTCATATATTTTTTCATTTTTTAATATTTTTATTTATTATATTATCTTTTCATGTAATTTTCTATTTCTGGCCGTCACATAAAGCAGCACTAGTGTATACCCATTTCTGTTATATTTGCTTCTATTATCTTCTGGAGATGAAATAGGTGAAGTAGGGGCACACAGCAGCTGCTATGTAAATGGAGTCCTTCATGCTTATATAATTTTCTCTACAATTTACTTTTACTTGTTTTATCCCATAAAGTTAATATTACATTTCGGGTTACATTGATGAGGTTTTTTTTTCGAATTCTACTGAAACAGTTTTTTTTATGTTTTGTAATTGTTCCGCCTAATTTCTTTAGTGATCTAGATGTATGACCTAAGTATTGGTTTTTAACACTCACATTCAATAAAATATTTAGGAATTATATGTTTTTCATTCTTTAATCTTAAAGAGCATTTGATGAAAACTTGTTCAGTCTGTGTGCCTAAGAATTATGAAATAGCATATAATAACATTAGATGAATGAAAACAAACACTAGGAGGAAATGTTTAGAAAACATCTAGTTTTGGTTTCATTTCTTTTCATAGACTTAAACAAAATGAAAACCACTCCCTCTGATGCATTCACAGTATTCAGGTCCAGAAGTTTAGTGTACTAGAAAAGAAAAGGTAAGATCATTGCTATCCAAAGATCTAAGTAACATGTACTAGATGCAAAATGTAATCTTTGCTAAAATATATGACAGCATTATTACTGTTAGAAGAGTCTGTGGAACTATAATTTATTGTAGCATTTTACTTCCTGGTATTTACATATTCACTTTTCACATTGTTGTAAAAGTTATTATTAACAAGAAAAACGTATTTAAGAAATGTCATTGAATTAATTTCTGTCCCAGCTTGTTCATAAAGTCTGAACAAAATTAGGGTAAATTAGTAACTGCAAATTTTTGCTGCTAAAAGCATTTATTTGTTTTGTTAACTGCTGAATACTGGCAATTTTGGACTGACATCAATAATAGAATAAAACAGAGTTTGAAATGTTGAGATTGTAAAATTTTGTGGCATTTTTCCATTCAAATGCTATATGGTGGCAAGTAGATATCAGGAAAACAATAATAACTTTGTCACTTCCAAAAAATAAATAAATAGATAAATAAATTAATAAACAAAGTTGATTATGGCCACATAACATAAATCATATGTGTCCCCGTTTTTTTTTTTAAACTATTTGTTTTTTTTTATTTTTATGAAAAGTACAAACAATCAGCAACAAGTACAGCGGATGATACAGGTGAATACAGGAAAACAATAGCACAAAACGTGTCAGAAACAAGAGAATTAACTAGAACAGTAACAATGCACAAGCAGTCATCAAACGCCTTACTGAAGCAGGGGAAAACAAAAATGTCTATTTGAAAGGCAGTTCAGAGGAGCGCGTCATTATAGACAAGGCAACAATGGATCAGCAATTAAAAACTAAAAAGGAGAAGAGGGGAGAATAAGTGCAATAGGGAAGAAGAGAAACCAAGAAAAGAGGAGGAGGAGTGGGTGGATAGGACAGGAGACTAGCAAGACAGACAGGGAAAGGTGTAAGGGAGTGGACAAATTCCAAGAGGGAAATCATCTATGGATGACGTTGTAAGTACCAGGTAGTGTTTTCAAAAAGTGAGTGAACGTGCATTCGGGTGACTTCAGGGAGAAGGTCGATATAAGGAGGCCACTGAAATCACCCAACTCCGGTCTCAATGTCAAAATATATGAGACACAACAGACGACTGCCTGACTGAGTGTCAGGGGGCGGAGGATGTCTAATGCTCCAAAATAACCTGCTTGGCCACCGCAGGAAAGGGATCAATGCCCTCCTCCGAAGGCCCTGGTCCCAGGCCCCAGGCCCCAATGTCGCAGCACAATACTGGAAACATGTGTTGAGGAAGCTAATCACCTTGTTCCAGAATTTAGTAATCTTGTGGTAGGACCAGAATGCATGAAAAAATGAAGCTAAAGTGGCACGGCATTTCAACAGTGTCCAAATTCTGTGGCAACCAGGGCCCCAAGTGGGCCGGTATGGCATACCGGCACTTCTCCCTTTTTATAGGCTCAGCCCCTTATGCACTGGAGGGGGGAAGCTTTAGTTTAAAAAATCATGAGGGAGCGGGGCTTATGTAAGGGATGGGGCTTAGCGCCATACCGCCACCTTACAATCCCCACTTCCCCAGCCCTGATGGCAACCATATCGTCCCTGATAAAAAAAAATAAATAGAATAAATAAAGAATAAATTGTAGCCAATCCAACCCATTCAAACAAAATACAGGAGATGCTCGTAGGGTTATAACATATTATGTATACCACAAAAATTCCCAAAATAACATCCCAAGAGAGAGTTTTAGCAAACCCAAACAGGCACACAAGAGTATAGCAATCTATAAATAATTAAATAAATATAAAATAAATATATTTAAGAAATAATACAAATGTACTAAAAGTGTATGACACACTGAAGAAAAAATAAATATTATTATTACTATCATTATTATTATTAACGTTTATTTATAAGTTGCCACTATGCAGCACCGTACATAGTGAAACTACATACATAGCATGGGGTACAGTGTAATGGTGTAAAAAACAGAAACAGAATGAGATTGTATACAGAATGGTGTACAATGCCATAGCATGCAGTAACAAAACATGTAATACATACATAGTATGAGGGCACAGAATAATAACTGAAAGGGTTGGGGTGTGACGTGTGTATAATGTATTACCCTGGATAAACAGGAGGGAGGTGATAACAGGAGGAAGAAGGTCCCTGCTTGTTAGAGCTTACATGCTAAGTGAGGGGGGGGGGGGGGGGACAGTACAGAAGACACTGGGGTGGGCAGGAGAGGGTAGAGAGATTAGGTGGAGGTGGGGTAGGCCAGTCTAAAGAAATGAGTTTTGAGTGTTTACAGCCTTGGAAGGTGGAAGATATCTAATAGATTGGGCTAGGCTGTTCCAATGGTGGGGGGCAGCACAGGTGAGGTCCTGGATGTATGTGTAGGAGGTGGCGATTAGCTGGGAAGTGAGGCAGCGATCATTAGAGTGGAGGGGACGGGTGGTGTGTGGACAAAGAAGAGAGAGGAGAGGTGGTGAGTGGTCGTCGTGAGGAGTGTACAGAATGACAGAGTGGGAGGTGGAGGAGGTGCGACAGGTCAGGAAGATGAGTCTAGCTGCTGCATTAAGTATGGATTCAGGGGGCATAGGTGAGTTATATGGAGGCCACAAAGAAGGATGTTACAGTAGTATAGACATGAAATGACAAGAAAGTGAATGAGCATCTTGGTGGCTTCAGTGGAGATAAAGGGACAGATATGAGAGATATTACAGAGGTACAAATGCATAGAATTGTGGCTATATGTTCTATCAGTAATTGTATCCCCCCCTTCCATACATTCTAACGATTGATACAATAACAAATGTGGGGAACATTACCCATATTTGTTATTGTATCAGTTGTTGTAATGTAAGGAAGGGGGGGATACAATTAATGATAGATTACAGATATTTATACATAATTCATAATATAATAATACATAATTCTGCTTGTTATAAGAGAAGGTTTGAGAAGGGTACAGAGGGTTGGTAGAAGCCAAAGATAGTTGTGGAAAAGTTTGAAGGCTACATATATAACTATACTACACTATATACTAAATTAATTATACTACACACCAACATCTTTGAACTCTATTTTGGTTGACTTTAAGAGTCAAGGCCACTTTATGGGATAGGAGCTGCCCCTGTGTAACATGTATACATATGCATAAGAGCCTATATCCATATTTCCCTAGTCCCTGTCACTATCCCTGTACCCTGTAAAAGTCCCCTGCCCCCACCATCTGTATATATATATATATATATATATATATATATATATATATATATATAAAAGCCACTTTATATTAAAATATATATTAATTTAAATATATATAAAAGTCCCCTGTGTGCATCTGTATACACCATCACTATCTGTATACACAGATATATGCAGGTGTATATATAAAAGAAGCTACCTAATATTAAAAATATATTAATTTAAATATATAAAATATTTAAAATTCCCCTGTTAGTGAGCATCTGTTGCATCTATATACACCATCACCGTCACCATCTGTATACACATATATACAAACAGGTTGATAACGATAAAATAATCTTTGTCCATTCCAGGCATAGAATACTTGGTAAAAAAATGTTTTTATTGTGTTAAATTAAAGTGTAAAAATATGTATCATTGATTACAAGTTATTGCAAAGGAGTGAATTTAAGAAAGCATGTGTTTATATGAGTGTATATGTGTGTGTGAGTCAGTGGGAGTGTGTGTGTGTGAATGTGTGTAAAAATGTGTCCCCCCAAAGGCCGTTCTGCCTTTTTCTAGCTAGAGGCGGTACCATAATGATGTAATGAATAGACTTAACTGTGAGTGGCTGAATGAAAAGGCCTAGCCTTGAACATCACCTGAATAGGCCTAGCTTTTAAAGACTGATATTATATTTATATTATTAATTTACCTTTAACAATGTGTATATATAAAAGCCACCTAATAAAAGATATATATTAATTTAAATATCTTTTTATAAAATAAATACAAATGGCCAGCAGCAGAAGTTTTTATGCAGATGAGGCATATGCCTACTTAGCCGAGTCCACTGGTGAAGATGATACCATTTTTGGATTATCATCTTCAGCATCATCAACATCATCATCTAGTGGAGAAGAAGAACCCCCCAGGAGGAGACAAAGAACTGAACAATTGCCCCCTCAGTCCTCCTCGGACCCCTTGTGGATCACCCCGCCTAAACACTACTTGCCCCAGNTCCCTGATTTCACTGCTAACTCAGGGATCCAATTTGATGCGTCTGGGTTCAGTGAGATTGAATTCTTCAATTATTTTTTCTCCCCTGATTTTGTGCAGCTAATGGTGACGCAGACCAATATTTATGCAGAACAATATATTGCCCAAAACCCTACCTCTGTTTATTCCCAGCCCCGCAGGTGGACCCCAGTAACTAACCGGGACAATTGTGTTTACTGGGTCATTGTTCTGCATATGGGGTTAGTAAAAAAAAAACACTGTACAGTTAAATTGGAGCATCGATATTTTATATTACTCCTCAATTATGCGTACAGCCATGACCAGGACCCGCTTTGATATAATTCAGCGTTTTTTACACTTTACCAATTATACCCTGTGCCCACACCGAGATTACCCCAATTTTGACCGCTTCTATAACCTTAGGCCCCTTATACAACATTTCAGCTAAAAGTTTGCCCAGGCATACACCCCCAAAAAACACATTTCAGTTGATGAGTCCCTGGTGCATTTTAAGGGCAGGTTACAATTACGCCAATACCTGCCAAGCAAGCGGGCAAGGTATGGCGTAAAGATGTAGAAACTGTGAAAGTGCATCTGGCTATAAACATAGATTTAGAATCTATGAAGGGAGGGACACATGCATTGAACCCCCACAACCCCCCCTTACTCGGAATTAGTGGGAAAATAGTGTTGGAGTTGGTGCACCCACTGCTGGACCAGGAATACCATCTATACCATCTATACAATTTTTACACCAGTGTCCCACTTTTTCAAAGCCTGCTCTCCAGAAGCACTGTGGCATGCGGCACAGTGCACAAAAACAACAAATACATCCCTAAGACGCTGGTTAGGCAGGCACTGAGAAGGGGCGAGAGCAGGGCATTATGTCACAAAAATGTACTGTATGTCAAGTATAAGGACAAGAGGGATGTTCTTATATTGACAACAGCGCATAGGGATAGCAGCACCACTGTCCCAATGCGGGGTACAAGTACTGAAACCCCCAAACCCGACTGCATCGTGGACTATAATAAGTACATGGGGGGGGGAATAAAGCTGTCTGACCAGGTACTAAAACCGTACAGTGCCATGCGCAAATCAAAAGTATGGTACAAGAAGCTTTCTGTACACATAATTCAAATGGCACTGTACAATGCCCATGTACTTA
>JABWIB010002399.1:51785-67853 GCA_016617825.1 Platyplectrum ornatum | reverse complement strand
TTTTGAATTTGTGTAGGAATCTGTATACAACTGACAGCTCTATTGTGCCTGTCTCATTTTTGAAAATACGGTAGTACTTTTATGAATTTTTTGAAAGACTGAATAACAATGACAAAATGTTCCTATTTTGGTTACAGGGAGTCTTTAATAACAGAGTCTTATCCCAGCAGTTTCGACACTCGTTACCTGACGGAGGCTATGGACGCAACAGAAAACATCACACAACGGAGGTTAGTGTAAATAGACGGAAAAGGTTAGGGTTATCCTGCTGGGAGGGGATGGATTGTAGAAAGGGGGATAGGGTTAGGCCGTCTAGAGGGAACAGTTCCTCGAAGTTTTAGGTTAGGGTTGGCTGTGAGGAGCCTTGTCAAAATAGGACTGTTGATATCGGCAAACCACACCAAGCCCTTCCCTTCCACTACACAACGAAAGCCACTCCACTTACTTTTGAGTCAGGCTCGATTATGTGTGGATTGTTTCGGATAATAAATTTGCTCACCTCTGTATGTCAACCCTACAATGTCATAAAAAATTATATTTTCTTTCTAATATTTATTTGACATGTTTATGTATACGTTGTAATAAGCAAACAACAGTTTTTTTGTATGACTTGATATTTAATGGTGTAAACAGCTTTACTGCTCACATCAATACACAAATACATGGTATGTTAAATAACTAAGCTCTGTTGAGATTAATTACAGTAATGAGCTGTTTTACAACAAAGGTGTCTTAAACTTAAACAGCTATTATCACTTCAGTAATAGCGGTGGTTAGAACTTTGATTCATGACACCTTAGTTGTAACACACAGAGAGAGCAATTCACAGTTTATTTCACAGGATGAAATTACTGGTGTTAAATTGACACCTCAGGGTCTCATTACAACTGCTTTACCTCACATCTTGGACATTTTGTCATTAATTACTGTAGGGGCAATTTACGCGAGTCCAGTTTAACTCCATAGAGAGTCAAAGTGTCATTGAAATATTGGAAAACAAGTATTGACAAGGGATTTTGTGTAGAGAAAACCCAATTATTTACCTAGAAAGAATTCTCTGTACTTATGCCAAGACATTGTATGCAAGTTTAGTCATTTATATTACCTAAAGCCATAGGTGAAATGTAAGCATATTTGTCAATTCATACAAGCAACATTGTCCTATGTAATGTATATTGAATTAATCTATATATATATATATATATATATATATATATATATATATGTAATGTATGTTGAATATATAACATTTTTATATATATAATGTATGTATGTATGTGTGTTAAAAATTATGTGGGGGTAAGACACCCCTAACACCAGTGGTGGAATTCAAATAAATTAACAACAGGTTCTATGTCCCACGGCTCCACTTAAGCCCGGCCCTGCATCCACCAAAGTCCTGCCACTTTTCAGCAGGAATCAGGCCAAAATCCATGATGTATCACCTTGTATTGTCCTTGGTGTATCTCCCTGTATCGTACAAGGTGTTGTATATAGTATATCCCCCTGTATTGGTCTTCATTAAACCAAGCCCACACATCTCTACCCATTAACAAGCGGTTCTAAGAACCGGTACCTATATTAGGTATAGGTTCTGCAGAACCTGTGAAAACTGGCTGAATCCCACCACTGCCTGAAACCCCTAGGGGTGGAGATGGGAAGTGCTAGTATTCATTAGATCATGGGTGATAAATAAATGAATAAACACCCTTATAGTTAAAGTCTGAGTATTTTATTACTAATTTTACCAGTCCACCCCACCCCAGCGCAACAATGTACATTTCTGTTTGTTTNTTCTGTTTCTTTTTTTAAAGATAATATATAGTTAAAAAAATATATTAACAAAGGAACACATACAGGTCTGTACTTATAGTGAGAGCACTTATGTGTCCAGAACTATACCATGCGGATAACTTCCCTGTTGGTTACTACCCTATTGTGCTTATCTGTATGAATCATACAATGTGGGTATTAGTTATGACCCTGCCCCCTTCATACAGATAATTCATAATATATAATAGTAATTACAATTAAGCATCTTGTCTGATTGCTGGCAGACAGAAAGCACTATTAAGTCTCCATTTGGCCTAAATTGTGTACAATTAAGAGAAGGCCAGAAAATATACATTAATAGGATAAAGGTATTAATACAGCAAAGTCAGACCAAAAAATTACCACTTACAAATGTCTACACTCTCATTGCCAAAAAGTAAGCGAAAAAAAACCCCATGAAACAGTAAAGAATTATCCACATCCGCAATAAAGAATTATCCACATATCTCCTTCACATGCTCCTCTCTCTTCCTTAACCACCTAGTAATTACTTCTCTTCGTCATTNATTTAGGATACACCCAGAGACGGTGCTAATTTGCTCCTGCCCCTCACTACAACCGCTCAATGGTACATGGAATATATGGTTCAATTATTCAATTATTCCTGATCCTTTGTGGTGCTCTAGGCAAATGTCTAAGGTTTCCTAATGGTAGTACCGGCCCTTTATACACACAGGAACAGGAACATCAACACTAAGCTGTTCACAGTTGGGAGCTGAGTGCATTTAAAAAAAATGCCACAACTGCATGTACATTGCTATGGGGATCGGCTGTATCTATATCTAGCCTTGTGCCTAACCTTGACTGACAGAATTAATTCATTTACTCTATCTAGATCTATATTTCTAACAATAATATACAAGGTTGTCAAGGTGATGTCTATACTAACCATAACCACCATAAAAATTATTTCTGTATCCTTGAATCTGTAATAGCACACTAGACCGCATAAGTCTGGGTATAATATTCCATCATAGAAGCTAATTAATATAATTTTAATAGGTTCACCAGAGAGACGATTATTTTGCATTCTAGACCAGCAGAATATGGGCCCTAATCAGAACTGGTAAGTGGTATAGATAGACCAAAGGTTCTTCCTACTGTTTCTGTTAAACAAATTCTAACTATACTTTTAAGTTAGTATTTCCATTTTCTTCCATTTTCATTTTTTTTCATCTAAATTACAATTCAGCATATTTATAGTCTTTACTCTAGTTAAAATATTTAGTGATCTATGATCAGTTTTGTCAGTCCCTCTGTCTCTTGCTCAATATTTTTATTTCTTTCAGTTCGAATAAATTCTACTTTCTCATTTAACTGTAGATGGCAGCAGTTCTCTATTTATATCTTCCAATCTGCAGACTGACAAGTAGTTGAAACTTTGCTGAATATTGAGTTAATGACTGTGATTACTTGCATGTGTGTTCAGATGTATGTAAGCCCTCACTGCTGTCTGATCAATGACCACTGTTCTGTAAATCTCTTCTGGTGGTCTTTCTTCAGAACTGTGATTGTCTGGGCTTTAACACGGGGAACACGAAAAATAAACATAGCTTTACTCCTTTTGTGCAAAGGATAAACTTACCTAAGCTATATGTGTCCTCAAGATATGCCCATCTTTCCTGCTAATAAATAAAGTAATTAATAAAGTAGCTTTTCTGAAGCATGTCTTGTGTGTTGACAAATAGTTACCATCTTCTAATTTCTTTTCTAATTAAATTATTGCATAGACTGTAGTGTATTAAGGAACAAATGTTGAACTGTTGTATAAATACAGAAGTGTGAAAATGACTAAACTGAATTGTGACTGCAGAAGCTGGATATAAACTATATAGAAGTGGGCATTTTCTGTGCTGACCAGACCAGAACAAATATACAATCAGCATAAGTCCATTTATCCAATACAATCCGCTCAGAACGGAGTGCACATGCTTTTAACCCATACATACTATCTTGGTACAGCCGCCATTTTAAAAAAGAATGGTCCAGACCCCTTAAGGTAAGGAACTAGACACAGATTGATCTCCCCCTGTTCATAGGGGACTCTGCATAATGCAGTTCCACATTATTACAGGTATCCGAACCTAGGACAGTAGTCTTGATTCGGTCCAATGTGTTTAGTAACAGCTTGGAATGAATTTACGTGATTTGCTTTTTACAAACACTTTAAGTTAAATATAAAATTGTAAAACTGAGCTGAAGTGGTGCCTCTGGGATTGGCAGAGATCTGGATAAAAGCCATCCTTATCTTGTCAAGTCAATAATCCCTAGCATGTCAATGACAATAATCCCTAGCATGTCAATGACAATAATCCCTAGCATGTCAATGACAATAATCCCTAGCATGTCAATGACAATAATCCCTAGCTTGTCAATGACAATATTCTTTTATGTATCATATCTGTGTTCTGGAGGAAAAGCATAAAAACTTCAATCAATAATAAATAAATAAAATGGATCAGATACATATTTAAAAAAGCCTGCTCTNATCTAGATCTATATTTCTAACAATAATATACAAGGTTGTCAAGGTGATGTCTATACTAACCATAACCACCATAAAAATTATTTCTGTATCCTTGAATCTGTAATAGCACACTAGACCGCATAAGTCTGGGTATAATATTCCATCATAGAAGCTAATTAATATAATTTTAATAGGTTCACCAGAGAGACGATTATTTTGCATTCTAGACCAGCAGAATATGGGCCCTAATCAGAACTGGTAAGTGGTATAGATAGACCAAAGGTTCTTCCTACTGTTTCTGTTAAACAAATTCTAACTATACTTTTAAGTTAGTATTTCCATTTTCTTCCATTTTCATTTTTTTTCATCTAAATTACAATTCAGCATATTTATAGTCTTTACTCTAGTTAAAATATTTAGTGATCTATGATCAGTTTTGTCAGTCCCTCTGTCTCTTGCTCAATATTTTTATTTCTTTCAGTTCGAATAAATTCTACTTTCTCATTTAACTGTAGATGGCAGCAGTTCTCTATTTATATCTTCCAATCTGCAGACTGACAAGTAGTTGAAACTTTGCTGAATATTGAGTTAATGACTGTGATTACTTGCATGTGTGTTCAGATGTATGTAAGCCCTCACTGCTGTCTGATCAATGACCACTGTTCTGTAAATCTCTTCTGGTGGTCTTTCTTCAGAACTGTGATTGTCTGGGCTTTAACACGGGGAACACGAAAAATAAACATAGCTTTACTCCTTTTGTGCAAAGGATAAACTTACCTAAGCTATATGTGTCCTCAAGATATGCCCATCTTTCCTGCTAATAAATAAAGTAATTAATAAAGTAGCTTTTCTGAAGCATGTCTTGTGTGTTGACAAATAGTTACCATCTTCTAATTTCTTTTCTAATTAAATTATTGCATAGACTGTAGTGTATTAAGGAACAAATGTTGAACTGTTGTATAAATACAGAAGTGTGAAAATGACTAAACTGAATTGTGACTGCAGAAGCTGGATATAAACTATATAGAAGTGGGCATTTTCTGTGCTGACCAGACCAGAACAAATATACAATCAGCATAAGTCCATTTATCCAATACAATCCGCTCAGAACGGAGTGCACATGCTTTTAACCCATACATACTATCTTGGTACAGCCGCCATTTTAAAAAAGAATGGTCCAGACCCCTTAAGGTAAGGAACTAGACACAGATTGATCTCCCCCTGTTCATAGGGGACTCTGCATAATGCAGTTCCACATTATTACAGGTATCCGAACCTAGGACAGTAGTCTTGATTCGGTCCAATGTGTTTAGTAACAGCTTGGAATGAATTTACGTGATTTGCTTTTTACAAACACTTTAAGTTAAATATAAAATTGTAAAACTGAGCTGAAGTGGTGCCTCTGGGATTGGCAGAGATCTGGATAAAAGCCATCCTTATCTTGTCAAGTCAATAATCCCTAGCATGTCAATGACAATAATCCCTAGCATGTCAATGACAATAATCCCTAGCATGTCAATGACAATAATCCCTAGCATGTCAATGACAATAATCCCTAGCTTGTCAATGACAATATTCTTTTATGTATCATATCTGTGTTCTGGAGGAAAAGCATAAAAACTTCAATCAATAATAAATAAATAAAATGGATCAGATACATATTTAAAAAAGCCTGCTCTCTCACACGCACTCCCAGCTCATGATTTCTATCTCTACATTCAGTCACGCACATTAATTCAGGCCCAAACACACTCCACCACTCTTCGTTCCCTTACTATGTTTGAACACATGTGTCGCCAATCGATGGGTCGAAGAGGCCTGATCTCTAATCTCTATCATCTTCTATTNATACCACACACATCGTTACGGGAATCTCATGAACGATTATGGAAAATGGACCTTGGGAAGCTGCTGATGGACGAGGAATGAGAGATTATCCGTACCTGCATTGTGAAGGCATCAATCAATGTTGGTATTCGAAAAAATGCATTTAAATTGTATGCTAGATGGTATTTAGACCCGGTTAAATTGCACCATATTTTACCGGCTATTTCTCAGTTATGTTGGCGTGGCTGTGGAAAGATATGTTCTCTCTTACATATNTGGTGGTCATGTCCTGTTATAACCACATTTTGGACAGACATTATTACCTTTCTCCAACAATTGTTAGGTGTGTCCCTCCCATATTACCCTTCAATTTATCTTTTACACAAAAGCTGGGCCTAACGCCCATCTAACAATGATTAGCCGATTAACTATGCTGGGTTTAATGTCCAACCTACCAAACCAGGCTTAAATCTAACATTGAACCCCCATGCCCAGGTCGTCTTCTGGTGTAGCGGATGCTACATTAGCATTAGCAAATACGTGTTTATACTGTGTTATACTATATTACTTTTGTTGGGAGGGCCCCCACTAAGTAGTCAGGTCTAAGACAGATCTAAAGAAAAGAAAAAAAAATAGGTCATGAATGCTTGAGGGGATGCGTTGATAATGATTTTTAATGATACCAAAAATATAGAATTGAATTAAAAGTAATAAATAAATAAATAAACAAAAAAAAACAATAATGAATTAACCATTTATTCATTTATGTATTTGCAGTTTGGCCATCTAGATTATTGTTATCTTCTTAATAACACTGTGTTGATAGAGTGCTATAGTTTCACATTTCTATAACAATAAGCACTTGTACTTATTCAACGTTTTCGGAATGCTTTGCGAGACTTTTGCTGATGGTACACTCAAACTACCTATAATAATCATGAAGCAAGGCCTTACTTACCTGATTAGAAGATTAGTGTCTTCAATCATTATTTCATGCACTGCATGACAATCTGTGCAGAATATGACTGACATAAATGGGAATAAGTCACAAAGAAGTATTGAGCTGATTAGTGAAATATTAAGTGGGCTCTTGCTTGATTTTCATCTGGATGTCATCCAAAACTTATACAGTAAACGTATTATTGGTGTATGATACCTTTCTGGTGTGTACAGAGAGGTCTAAAACTGAGCACATGCCATACCTATTTACGTTTTCCATTGCCTCCAGCTACCATCTGATTGCTGTCTATGCGAACAATTGATTACATACCTTAACAAAAAAAACAAAAAGAATAGCATTCCTAAAATTAATAATTGTCCCATGGTTAATAAACATCTTATGGTTGATAGATGCAAGTCAATTCCTCCTAAAATATTCAATAAATGTGACACAAAAACAATAATTAGGATCTAAAAAGATATTTGTCATTTTATTGAAACAACTTTTATTAAATAGCTCATGCAGTTACATATTATACTACAAAAATGTCAGCCTAGAACGTTAGAGAACTGGGGACATAGACATGATACCCCCATGGACTGTTTCACTACTCTTTCTTGGAGAGCTCCAGGGATAGATTCTGACTCCATATGAACTGGAAGAGCTAGAGAAATGCTACCAGTGTGTCATCTGTGGATGAGGAAGACACAGATATTCACCTCATCCTTGATTCCCCTGAAAGTATATTTGAGGGATTTGTGGCAGTAGAGGACCTAGATCCAAAGGCTCAGGAGGACCTGAACCAAAGGGACTGTGTACCACTGGGTGGAACCGTTATGGGTACCTGCATGTGATGAAGAATCCCCTGTGTTTGCCCCGTTAATGGATTCCAAAAGTGAAGGCAGTAAATACTGCACAACTTGTCCCGGAGTTAGAGAAGAAACAACATTGCCTTTTGAGGGTCCTTACTTTCGTGCCTCTTGCCATCCCATGTCGTGGTTGGGGTAATATGCTTTACGAACTAAGTAGGAAAAATCTGCATAGGCCATAGAGAAAACGCCTGTCTGATTATGTTATTTATGTTGATCAAAACATGTCTCCCTGGGTTAGTAATCCTTTTACTTTACACAGTGCCATGTATGACACCCATTGTCATCGCCTCCTCCACCACCTCTATTTGCCCCTGGGTGTTGCACCCCCTTGGCATGTGACATATATAAACTAAAAAATAAGAAATAAAAAGAATACATCTTCTTTGTGAGAGTTGTTCTCTATTTAAACCATGGGTGCATGGTAATCACTTCCAGTTCTATGTAAAGCATGTACATACATGTTCCATACAAGCACAAGCATAGTCACAGAGCTCAGAAATAGCATAATTAACCAATGAATCTCACGTGAAGGACACACAGTATTGCCCTGAATGTTCTTCAACACAACACCTAATGAGAAGACAACAAATCAGGGAATGGGGAGAGGAGAAAGGACTGGCTATGGAACTGGCCTTGCCAAGATGCAGGTTGGGGGCAGGACGGACAGACAAACAACCTTGGGCAATCTCACACCTAGTGGAGATTCTAAGCTGAATCTTAGCTTCCTATGTAACCTTGAGCCTTTCGCTGCAAAATAACCGCATTTTCTACAGAACTGTTCCTTATTGGAGAATAATGTCTGATGTCATTTCTACATTTGTGCTTGCAGTTAAATGTTTTTAAAGTGTTTACTATTTTAAGGCCTTAATGTATATCTTGCAGGTTTATGTACGGCTTATTTGTGTCGGCGCTGTCTAATCTTATATGGGCCTTAGGCAGAAAAGCATAAATGACCTGCCCATATCTTCTGCCTTTCACTGACCTTGATCATCCTTTTCAAAGCTTTATTCAAATTCACTTCAATGACCAATGCTGTTTGAATAAGAGATCTTTTATCCTTTTTTCTTGATTCATGAATAGAGGATACTTCAAAGCCAATTGTTATCTTTCATCCTTGAAAACTTGCAGCTTCCACTGCACTAGACATACAGTTAATTCTTATTTAAGCAGCAGGTACCATTTAAAAAAAATTATAAATTAACTGAAAAATAAAAGATATATATGGTTAATGTGTGTTATATCCCACTCGCTACTTTAAATGGCTAGGGATTTGATTAGATTTTTCAAGTTATATGTTATATAAAGCTGTTATATTCCACTTCACAAGTTAAATAGTTTGGCTGTCCTTTGTTTGCTGGATAGTAATGTCAGACAACCATGTACTGTAGACCCTTCAAGAAGGGTATACCTTAAAGTACACACTAAAGCACTAAACAACTAAAGACTCGTGTGCATTATAAGTGGTTGAATTTCAATATAGATGCATTTTACTGAATGGAAAATAGTTTTTATGTAAAGACATGCAACTTATAAGTGAAAATATTATAGTTTGTTACAGATGTTTTGGATTCTGAAGAAATGAAACCTCTTGAGATCTTTGTTTATACACTATTAATTAAAGATGTGATCTTCAAGGTCTGATGCGAAGGTCTATATTTTCTTTGTAGTCAAATAAATAATATGATAGTGTTTATGTAATAGAAAAAAATCTTTGACCACATTAAAATTATATAAAGCAATGGCATGTTTAATATGTACATGTTCAAGAACAAAATGTTAAATCTCTGGTTATTTTAATAGTTGTACAAATTCAGACTTATTAGTATCATTTGAAACAAAAAGAAATCATGAATATAATAATCATAAGGCAGTTGTGGCAAAAGGGTAAAATTACTTTTTTTACTCAGAATTTGACAGATTTCTAAAACCACCATGCAAAACCACCTGCATGCTTCCCAGAATTTCATTATTTTATTTATGTTATAATATATATAGTTTTAGTTTGTCAAAAGTATTGATTAAGACAGGGCTTTACCACTACTTTTTAACGAATAGTTACATTTTCACGGGAAGACCAGAAAATTATCACAATAACAAAAAAAATTTTTATACTAATCACTATAGACACTAGAGCCTAACTAAGCAGTTGAAAAGTAGGGAAGTTGCCCATAGCAACCAATAGATTTGAGCTCACATTCTCCAGTATGTAAAATGAAACTGAGAGCTTGAATCTAATTGGTTGCTTTGAGCAACATCCCCACTTTTCAATCTCCCTTCAATCTCCCTGCAATCTCCCTGCTTAGTAAATTTAGACCCAGTGACTGGAGGCATAAGGGGAAAATAAAAGTGACTGGAGGTAAATACACAGGTAGATAGAAATACTGGGGGATAGGAAAAATACATGGGAAAATAAGAGGACCGGGATTATACAGGGGAAATAGTAGGTCTAGTATGTGATGTATGTGTAGAACATCCACAGGTCTAGGCACAATGGTAATTGTAGAAGCTATACAATTAGTATTATAACATCATTTATACACCTTTGCTTCTTTAGGACTTTCCTGACACTCTCTGTATCAATTGTACAGATCTGATCTGATTCTCATTAATGATTTGTTTATCATTCTTTTTCTATAGCCTTTTCACATAACTCTCCCTTTCAGTTTGCCTTATCTGATATGAATGTACTGTACATTCCATTGTTCATTTAAGGTAACCCTAAGGGCGCCCTCATGAGTTCTAGTAGGAAGAGCAAACTCATTTAGTAAACTATTGGATGTTGCCTTTTTTCTACACTTCTTTTTAGGCATCCATTTCTATTTACTATTGCAAAATCTCCTCTCAATGGAAAATAATACATTACTGGTCTTATTTCCATTCCTCTAACAATAATAATATTGACAATTTGCAAGTAGTGGCAGCATATATGAAATATTTTTGTTCTTAGTGTGGCAATCAATGTCAATACGCCTGGCATCTAAAATATTTTTTGGTATTCAAAAAATATGGACAAAAGGAAAGTGATAATTTATCATTTATATTTAGATAATTTAAATGTCTCAGTGCAAAAATATGATCAGTGAGCTGTCAAACCAGGTCATAACCTCAACACACACACTGGGCAGTCACACCGGTGTCCTTGGTACATGGTACATCTACAGTATAGGTTTGAGACTGGACTGCATCTAAAGCACTCTTTGTTTTTAACAGAATAGAGCAATAGAACCATAGAGGATACAGATTGTGTGGTGGGCTAATCTATCGGAAAGGTAGGAAGGAAGGTATGTGTGTGTATCTCTCAGATTATCCAGGAAAACTTTCTAGGAACATATAGACACTGAATGGGGCCTGATAAACATGGTGAAAAAGTATAGTGAGTTAGGTATATGAGAAATGAACATTTTTAAGACTGGATCCAGATCCAGTCGTATGGTTTTCATACAACTTCCACAAGTCGTGAAAGTTTTTTTTATGACACCACTCTTGTGTGTACGTAATGTTCTGTGATGCATATCCTAGGATACAGAACTTAATTCCATCTAAGATATTTAATTTACGGATATATTTATGGACTTTAAAGAAGAGGAGTATAACCAACATCATTCTCTCCTTTTTCTCTTTGTTTTGCATTGAAGGAATGGTGGCTCCTTCAGGTGGGTTGTGAGAATCTGTCGATGCTTCAGCAGTGCAGATATTTTACTTTCCATTTCTTTTGTCACAATGGTCTTTATTAAGTTGTGGAATGTCACCTCTCTGGGAACATACACAACCTGAAGTAAGGTATATGTTTTAGCGTAAACAGACATTTTTACGTCTCTGGTTCAGGTCTGAGTAGCATGCAGTTGCGTGAGTATGCCATTACTGTACATTGGCTATGTACCGTCACACAATTCCTCCCTCAATACATCGCAAACTCCAAACACCCGAGTTCCGTGCACTGTTTCGGAGCATGTGCAGTATACAGAGGACAGAGAAATGTCACAGGATGTGATGGTTTATCTGGTCTCTATAGCTTAACGCAACATGTATATATTGATGGAACAAGACTCCAGCCTTGATGGTGCAATTGTATTTGTAGTTTAAGTGGTTATGTTTTAAAAATCTCTTTAGATTTTGGTCAGTATAAGAAGGCTTAATTATGTATATAAAAAGCATTAATATGTAAGTATATGCTACAATTATAAAATAATAATGATTAAGAGGTTTGTGCGTTATAAAAAATGTATGCAGGACGGTAGTTCACAAAGAGATTGGGTTAAATATGCAGCAGACGTGAAAATAAAATGTTTGTGTGTATGCAGTTCCAGAGGTCTGATCACTTTAGTTTTTTGGTACACTGGAGATATACAAAAGGAAACATCTCTCACACACAAAGACAAGTACCCATTTGTAGCAGCATGCCTACTACACTATACATTAAGGCAGCACTGCCTCAGGCTTGCAACAAGCATAACTGGCTAAAGTAATGCTCATTGCTTCCTGATAGGGATAAACCGTACAAGCCCACTTCATGACAGCTTTCTGTATCTCACTCCTCCTCTGATCATCTGAGTAGACACTATTGTACTCCAGTATTAAGTAGTTTGTTGAATAAGAGGGAGCTGGCTGAGAGAATATTTCAGACCTGTTATTTTCTGGGGAAATTACATTAGATGAAGATGTTTGTATACCTGTTTTTACTACCTCTCTATACTACAGCAATGGACTTGGATCTGCAGACTTATCACAGTGCAGTTCTAGATGGACAGGGTAAATATAAGATGAACTGGATGCACCAGGAACACACCATCACATTTCTTCTGCAGGTAGAGACCCTGGGTTATGTTGGATTTGGGTTTTCTCCCAATGGAGCCATGGCTTTTTCTGACATAGTTATCGGTGGTGTTAAAAAAGGCAAACCCTATTTCCAGGTATGTATAGAAGGCTTATTATGATTTATTATGTATATGCATTATTGTTGTTTTTGCTGAAATTGAATCTGTCAGTGTTGGACGAGTTTTTGTGATTCACCTAAACTGCAGGTGAAACATGAACAAACATAGGTGAAGAAGTTTACTTTATTATGATACCTGCCAGGAATTNAGGAGCACTCACTGGGACTGATTCAGAGTTGCACTTTTTTTTAAGGGCAAAGACAGGTGCAAGTATAAACCTGAGCAAAATCCATGCTGCAATGTGAGGGGTGCAAATCAATTGATTCTAATCTCATTCTCTTTAATCTGNACATTAGAGTTGAGCTACGAAACATCACCTCTCATCTCTAAAAGTTTTCACTATTTATATTTTCCTTCATTTGCAGTGTGAAATGGTATTGCTCAAGTCTGCACTTTCACATGGATCTGGATCAGCACCACCAACATCTGTTTTTATTTATAGCCTGTGTTATGTATATTCTGCTGTACTCACTGTTATAAATCACAAATCAAACAAGTCAGTTGGAACAAGTCAGTCAAAAACTGACTTGTTCCAAATATCCTAGAAATGAATGTATCTCGGAGGTTAAGAGGCACAATCAGTGGAAACAAAAGACAGATGAACTCAATATTTATATTATTGCATAGAATTGCATTTAATAATCTTATTTTTACCATTAAAGGGTAGGGTTTCTTTGGCATAATGAATAATAATAATAATGGACCGCATCCAACACTCCATGTGCCTTTACGTGAGTGAACTCTGTCATTCGCCTCTTTCATGCAGAGATTGCAGGGGTATAGCAGCACTTACGTNGCTATGCCTTAAGTCATTCTTGTGGATCAGCCATTCATAATACAAAAGAAGAAAAAGTATTCTGTTTCATGCCAAACCCATCCCAAATTTGGCACGTGGATGCGGCTATCGATCATAATGCAATATCCAGTCCTCATCATACTTAGTAACCAAAATAACTTAATTTTCATACATTTTATTGGTAAAATTATGAAAATATAATTTCAGTTATGTTTAATATACAAGCTAATCATATAAAATTTTACTATAATGTTATTTTTGAACTACAAATTGTTAACTTAACAAACGCAAACATTGAACCTGCATTTGGAGAACACAACCACTCATTTTCTTTAAATATGGTCAGGGAGCACCTAAACATTGTCAGACCCCTGCCTACAGGCTGCTGGCAGACTTTGGATGGGAATAGGCAACTAGTACCCCCTTCTGGCCATTGCAGTCCTGGTTGGACAAGTCAACCATTTTGCACCAGGTTTCCCTGCTCCTGCAGACACACTNATCTAACCAGTAATATATAAATAATAATATTTTGGTTATATTTATGGGGTACATAAGGTTACTGCTTATTAGCCAATTTCCAGGGGTTCAATATGTGACTTTGAATCGGTTATAGAAGTGAGAACTGACCATTACCGTGTTTCCCCGATAAAAAGACACTGTCTTATTTTTTTTTGGCTTATTTTCAGGGTAGGTCTTATTATAATTAACATTAACAGAGATTTATATAAACAGTCCTGCTTTTATCCCCATCATGCCCCCCAGCCCTGCTTTTATANCCATCATTCCCCTCAGTCCTGCCTTTTTTTTTCTACAAACTAGGGAATTCGCTAGGGCTTATTATTGGGGTAGGGCTTATTTTGGACAGTTAAAAAATTATGGTTGGGTTTATTTTCGAGGTAGGGCTTATTATCGGGGAAATATGGTATCTTAATCCTCTAGCACCATCCCCAGGAAAAATTAAGACAAAGTTAGAATTGCAAGGATGTCTTGTTCTGTAGGACCCAGATCTATAATCGACTGTTGTTGAGTGTGCATACTCACTCAGAATTCTTTCCCAAGAGCAGGAAAACAACCATTTTGTGCTTGTCTGGATCCTTTACTATAATCAGGTATAACCATCCAAACCCCGTGATAGGGGGAAGAAGTGGGACAGTTGTGACAGGCCCAGAACTTCAGGGGGGACCAGTCACACCCATATTCCAGCTAGTTGTCTATGGTGCCACTGTATTAGAAGCTACCACTGAGGTAAACTCCCTTTCTCTCTCTGTCTTTGCACTGGACTTCACTGCAGACTTGTGTTTTGGCTATTGCGTAGCAACCGGGACACAAGTTCTTTCATTGGCTCCAGCCTTCTCTCTGCTGCACACACTGATTCTGATTCTTTGCAGGCTGTCAATGCGGTCTCATGTCTCTGCCTTTTCACTGTAGGCTCTTGTCATTTTCTCTTTTCTTTGCTCTCTCTCTCTTCTCTCTTTCTTTTTCTCTCTTTCATTTTCTCTCTTTGCTTTTTCTCTTCCTTTTTCTCTCTTTCATTGCTCTCTCTCTCTTTCCTTTGCTCTGTTTCCTTTGCTCTCTTTCCTTTGCTCTCTTTCCTTTGCTCTCTCTCTCTCTCTTTCTCTTGCTCTCTTTCCTTTGCTCTCTCTTTTTCCATTTCAATTTCTTTCTCTTTCCTTTGTACTGTCTCTCTCTAGCTCTATTTCCTTTGCTCTCTCTTGTGCTCTCTTTCATTTGCTCTCTCTCNCTTTTCGTTGCTCTGTCTCTTTCCTTTGCATCCTCGCTCTCTTTCCTTTGCACATTCTCTTTCTCTTATTCCATTGCTTTCTCTCTCTCTCGCTCATTCCTTTGCCACACTGTTTCCTTTGCACTTTCTCTTTCTCTTTTTCCATTGCTTTCTCTCTCTCTCTCTCTCGCTCATTCCTTTGCATCACTGTTTCCTTTGCTTTCTCTCACTGTTTCCTTTTCTCTTTCTTGCTCTTTTTTCTTTGTTCGCTCCTTCTTTTTCCGTTGCTCTCTCAATCTCTTTCCTGGATTTTCCAAATCTGAGCGTATTGGGCCAAGATTTCTGTTACTGGCCCTATAACCATCACACTGTATTGCCTACTGTAGGTGACACACTTGGCAAATTGCTTAAATCATACCTCCCACTAAGGAATTCTTTCAGACTGCTGACCATCCCTCTTTATTTCAATGCAGCGCTGATCCGTGTCCTGCCTAAACCGGGGAGAGATTTGACGTTGCCTGCTTCGTACCGCCCCATATCACTCCTGAATCTTGATTATAAGCTGCTCACTAAGATTCTTTCAGAGAGGCTCAAGCGGGTGGTCCCGGACTTTGTTTGGGGCCGGCATTCCGTACTCAACATTCAGAAAGTTTTGTCAATTTTATAGCACGTGGATGGA
>JABWIB010002399.1:32284-43579 GCA_016617825.1 Platyplectrum ornatum | reverse complement strand
GTATATATATATATATATATATATATATATACATTATTTTGACACCTGTCCACACCCTCAAACAGTCAGACCTCTCCACCATGGCCAAGACTAGAGACAAAATTGCAGATATGCACAAGGCTGTGATGAGCTACTCGAAAATAGCAGCTTGGTGAGAGAGAGACCAACTGGCGCAATAATTAAAAAATGGAAAGAATACAAGATCACTGCCAATCTCCCTTGACCCGGGGACCATACAAGATCTCATCTTGTGGAGTATCAATAATCTTGAGAACNGTGAAAAATCAGCACACAACTGCACACAGGGGGACATTGTCTATGACCTCAAGAGAGCTGGGACAACAATCACCATGGTAAAGATTACCATTAGTAACTCAGTTTGTCGTCATGAATTAAAATCCTGCAATGCCCGGACTGGCTGCCTGCTTAAGCCAGCATATGTCCAGGCCCATCAAGAATTTTGCCTTTGACCATCTTGAAGATTCAGAGGGAAAATGTGATGTGGTCATGACAAAGTCAAACTTTTTTTTTATAAACTCCACTTGCCAAATTTGGAGGGAGGATTATGAATGGCATCTAAAAAAAAAAAAACTTTACCCACTGTGAAGCATGCTTAGGGACTGCTTTTGTGCAAAGTGGACAGGAAGATGTTAAGGAGAGGATGAATGAGGCCATGAATCGTGAGGTTTTGGCCAAAATCCTCCTTCCCTCAGTAAGAGCATTGAATATAGAATATGGCTGGGTCTTCCAGCATGTTAGTGACCCCAAAAACAGAGAAGATCTGCATGGAAGAGTGGGCCAAAATACCTGCTACAGTGTGTGCAAACCTAATCAAAAACTACAGGAAACCTTTGACCTCTGTAATTGCCAACCAAGATTATATTAAAAAGTGTTAAACTTTTTGATTGTCCCAAATACTTATTTTCCACAATAATATACAAATAAATTGTTGACAAATCATTCAAGGTGATTTCCTGTTTTTTTTTCCAGGTTCTGCCTCAGTAGAAGTAGCAGTGTACCTATGATGGAAATTACAGACCTCTCTCATCTTTTTAATGGTTCAACTTGCACAATCAGTGGCTGTCCAAATACTGTTTTGCACCACTGTACATATAAAGTATATCTTGTGCTGANAGATAGTCTCCCCTTTCTAATAGGAGTATTGAAGCTGGAGGCATCTTTAAAGTGACACCAATCTGGAGAAGCTGCTGAGCCTAAAGGAAAGAATATTTGTTTTAACTATTGACTACTAGACTACTATCGCTATGTCTGCTGCTGGTGTGTGTGCCAATAAAATACACTTCCATTACTTGCATGAAATATAGGACGCTCTGCTTTTTATGACTTCTAGAAGAGAAAAAGTGCCAGTGGTCCTTTTGGAAACATCAGCCTATAGGGGGAAGTAACTGACAAACTGACAAACAAGACAGTAATGGAAAAAAGAAAGCACATGCTGGAAGGACCAAAACAGAGATCTAGAATGGGAGATACACAGAGTTAATGCGATAAAGACAGAAATTGAACATTTGTTATACACTGAATTTGATTCATCTATTAGTTATGATATAAGAAGTATTCATTATAAGAGTTACATTGAATTAATGGGCTTTCAACTACACGCCTTGCATGGATCTTCAGCTAAGCATCTAATTTTAACAAATCAATCTGTACCTTGTATAACATTTATGGGGGAAGTGGTAATTTGACTATTAACTACTTATCATCTTCTGTTTACATCTGTTCTTCTAATCAATCAATACATAATATGGTAATGGAAATTTAAAATGTTGATGGTGTGGAAGTTGGGACAATTCCTATCGTATGGTTACCATATATCTCCTCTCCTCATGTATGCTTCACATCTCGTTTCTCTTCACTGTTGGCAAGCTTTCCTTTATGGAACAGTGTATTTATAGAATCCAGTTCCATAATGGAAACGTATGGCTAGCTCTTTTTCAATTATAAAAAGCTGGCATTTTCCATTTTCTGAAACAGTAAAATGTACCCTTTACAGAAGTCACTGTCCTTACCTATAAGGGTTCATGTCCAAATCACATGTACCTTAAAGGGCAAGGCATACATCACAACACATACTTATAAGGGAAAGGATCCGTACATATATTCTTTTAAGCATAGAGAGATGGTGGATATATATCAGATATTCAAATATATAGAGAGTATATATGGTATTCTTAGCAAACAAATTTTTATAACGGAAGAGAAATCTTATAACACAGGGACATTCACTGAAATTGGAGTTCAGAAGCCTACCTGTGAAACAAATATTGATCAAACATGTATAATAAACTATTTTTGAATGTATTCTATCTGTGTTATACTTTCAAATTTGGACATTTCCATGTGTATGTATATTTTTATTCTTATATCCTGTTCAGATCACTACCAATTCCTGGGTTTTCCCACAATCAGTGGGATTATTCCCAGGTAATACCCAGNCACCTTCAGCCTAAACAGAGCCTACCTGACTTTTTCAAACTAAAGATTGAAATGGCTGTGTAAACAATAGGATTGTTGTTTACCAGCCCATCACAGAAGAAAGCCAATCACAAGTCATATGCTGTTGATTGACAGTTTTTATCACTGATCTACCCGAGTTCAGTATAAATGGTGTTGACTCACCAAAATACTGGGAAATTCTGGGTCAACACTGCAATCTGAACAAGGTAGACCATCTGAAATGGTCTAAGCCCCAGAAAATGGCCAGCTTAAAAAAAGGTGGTAATATGAATGTAGTGTTAGAGGATTATTGGTAATTTATGATTTTGTATTCATATGATAATATTTTTCTTGTCTTTCATAGGATTATTTTACAGATGGTAACAGAGTTCTTCACAAAGACCCCGAACAGAACTTTAAACTTGAATATGCTATAGAAAATGGCACACACACTACTATCAAATTTAGCAGAGCACTTCAACCATGTGACATACATGATAAAAATATAACGGTAAATCATTATTCTTGGATATTCTAAATGAACTGCAGCCAATTTTAAGAATTACATTACTACTTTGTGCTGTTTTAGGAAAGTACAATACGGGTTATTTGGGCATACCATGAAAGTGACATTGATGGCACTGGACCAATTTACCATGGATCAAATCGGGGACAGAAGAGCTTACGCTTACTAAATCCCCAAAAAAATAATGCTGTACCTGTGGAGACTCCATCTTTCAATTTCACAAATCAGGACGTAAGGTTTAATTTTGACTTTTTCTCCAAAAACATCTCAATGTTTCAATTGTCATTTTAGAAAAATATCTAATAAAATAAGTGATTATTGATAATATTTGGGGCATTTCCATTACCTTAAACCATCTAGAGATACAATCATCTTTGAAGTAGGGGTACACAGGGCCAGTGTTACTATTAGGTGATCCTAGGTGATCGTCCAGAGCGCTTGTCCAGCAAAAGAACCCCTTCTCTGCCTCCATTTTAATGCCGAGTTATTTTAAAAAAGTTGGGGGTGGTGGTGCTAGGTCTATCCTAGGGTACCTTTAGACGTAGCACCAGCCTTGAGGAACATGTCCAGAATTGTTTGATAGCAGACAAATGTGGAAACAGAATTCCAGAAAAATTTATAGTGTAACATGGTCTGTCCAGAAGATGAACCATTTTTTTTTTTTGGTGCTTCTACTTTTTGATCAGTAACTTGATCACTAAAATGGTATTGAGGTTCAAAACATGATGCTTCCCATGTTTTTTTTTCAAGACAGGTTCCTATTCCAAATAAGGATACAACATATTGGTGCCAGATGTTTAAAATGCCAGTGCTTGACAAGAAGCATCACATAATTAAGGTATGTTTTTGTTTTCCATATATTTTTACTTTTTGACAACATACTGTAGTTAATATATCATTTGTCTGATTTTATATGCTATTATTTTTGTTAAACAAAATACAGTATGTGGTAATATTTATAAATATTAAGTTAGCACAATCTAGTAGCATGTGCACAACTGTATTGGGGCTGATCCCCTGAGTTTAGGAGTAAGGATAAAACAGGTGCAAGTGTAGACCTATGCAAAACCATGCTGCAAAGGGGGAAACAAGTGAATTGACATTTTATTTGTATTCAGAAACTTTACTTTGCTTTTGCACATAACGTAAATACTGCATAACTTTATGTTTAATTTCTAAAACATAGTTAAGCTAAGAAACGTCAACCTTTTAAATGTATTTATGTTTGCACAAATTATGTTTGTCTCCGCTCACATTGCATCACGGTTTTGCAGTGCAAATTTGGATCAGCCCCATTGTATCCCAGGGAAACGCAATGCCATTGTAAAAAAAAATACATGAATCTGTGTAAATACAAAAACAGACCATTGTTTGGAAATATTATTAATAATGAGCAGAAGGCCTTCTGAACTACACACCTAATAAAGGTGTTCAAATTACAGTAAAAAAGCAATTACATTTTACTCTATGGACCAGATTCAAACTTTAAGCACTTATGACTTACAACTTACTTAAGAGTGGGCAAAACCATGTGGAATTGCAGGGGAGGTAAAATTAATGTTAGTGTTTGCATGCAGGAAGAATACTTTATTTTTGCCTTTTGTACACAGATCCTGACCAGTGTTACTGTTATTAGACTTGTGCTAGGAAACATCATCTTTCACCTGAAATACTGACAGCAGCTTATTCAATTTACCTCCCCTGCAATTCAACATGATTCCATGATGTAAGTGTAAATCTGAATCTGGCCATAAAACAGTAAATTTACTCACCACTTAGCCCAGTTTTGCCATGTTCCTTTGTATTGTGTCATCTCTTTATTTATTTACCATTAGTGGTTTAAGTGACACAAAATACATTATTAATAAAACAAATATTTGTATATATTATTACTATAGATCAGTATAAGGAAAACAAGAATAAGCATTAGCATAATGTCACATCTGTATCCTTATAAAAGAAGTATCCATCTAGTTTTGTATTATTTTGTTTATTTTATTTATTTATTTATTTTTCGTTACTTACTGTCTGTAGGTGTAGAAATATTTATTAATTGGTATCTAAAATGATTAACTAATAAAAAAAAAACTAGGAGACAGACCACTGTACTGTAGAAAAGGTTAAGTATCTATTAGAAAAATAGGTTGACACATTATAAAACATAACATGTGGTTTTATTTTCACCCTGAATGCAAAACATTGCAATTTGTGCACAAATCTCCCATGTCTAATTACAGGATGTTCTTGAAAATTGCAAGTCTAATCGTGAGTCTGCATGACTTGTTCCAAGGTGGAAGAAACTAAGTCTCCTGATTTTTTATATGAAATTGTGCAATATGTCAAACCACTGATGGGAAATGTCCCTCTTGGCGTAGCACCCTGGAATTCAAAGTGCCTCACTTCACTTATGTGAACTTTAACTGGAGAAACATTAGACACTCAGTGCAGGGTCTGGACGTTTAGGATGTACTTAAGATGAATCTGTTGAATGTCTTATACCAACAGCTGGTATTAAAAAAATATGAAAGGGAATATAAAATTCAAAAATACAAAAGAATAAGGAACAGTTATGGAAATGGCACAAGAAGCCAGGGACTGGAGAGAGCAAAACTTAGAAAAGAACGTTTTTTTCATAGCTAATGCACTAGTTCACTCCCATAATTCTCTCCGACCTAGCAAATAGCTGGTTCCCCGTGTTAAAACATACATGACACATAAGCACTGCTCCAAGCTTAGTCCTGACCTTGTTCAACTACAAATAAAGAAGCCCCAGAAGCCCATCCTGTCCTTAGAAATAACATACCTGTTTTGGACAGAGTGTGGTCTTGGTTCCTTGGAGCACATATTGTCCAAAATGGGCTTCAGTAATGACTAAAGACAAGACTAGCCTTTGGCTTATTTAGTTGTTACTTTGCCAGGAAAACATTGCCTACTGTGTATATGTGTCATAGTCTTGTCAGACTGCTACAGACAGGATAATGAGTGCTACTTAAGTAATGTAATTTCTCTCATTGTTTTACTGTGCTGAGTAATAACATAAATGTGAGATCATTTTCCTCTAAACAAGGTGAATTCATTATTTGATGGTCAGATGTTATTAACTGATTAACATCCATTGACATATGTAACTGTTAGGGATACAATATCATACCTCCCAACAGTGAACCGGGGGAGATCGGGACACCTTGGTCCCGCCCCTGGGCCAACTCAAACTCCGCCCCATCCCGCCCAGGCCAAGTCCTGTCCCGCGAAAGCCACACCCCCTTTTTGCCACGTATTAGTGGGAATAAAAACCTTAATGTCCACCAGTGTGTCCCCTTCCCTGGACAAACTGCTGTGCAGGCGGGACAGTGGGACAGGCTCGCAAAAGCAGGACTGTCCCGCTGAATGCGGGACACTTGGGAGGTTTCAGCATGTACCAAATAATATATACAATACTCCTGCTGAGTTTTTGCTCAGCAGGAGTGCAGGCACGTCTTAAAAAAATGTAGTATTGAGTGTAGCAATTCTGGATACTAGCACTGTAAACAGGTATATTTTTGAAACATGCAAATGAATGCGTATAGACAAATAGGCCGAGAGGTGCTATGCAACCACCTATGCATATTTTCATGTTTTTTTTTAGTTTTTATACTTCTTCTAAATTGTTTTATTTATTTATTCATATAATTATAAGAAAAAAATAATGAAAGATAATTAAATTACATTGTTAGATGATAGCCTTCCTGATAACCTCTAGGACAGGTGTAGGCAACCTGTGGTTCTACAGGTGGTGTCAAACTACAAGTCCCAGCATGCTTTGTCAGGTATTACCTATATCTATGCAGATAAAGCATNCTAGGACTTGTAGTTTGACAACACCTGGAGACTCGCTGGTTGCCTACCCCTGACTTAACAATAAGGATTTCACCAAATGAAAAATTTCTTCATTACTCACTGCACAATATAAGGAGGTAGTGCAGTGTCACGTGGCTGCTATTACCCTCACACCAATGCTCACAAAAAGCTTTATAGTTGTATGATGGTTGACCTAGGAAGGTCTGGCAAATGCTCTTGCCAGACTCCCATTAAAGATCACATTGAGCACTAGTACGTTTATTTCAGGTCCTATAATGATGCCCTATGATCTTTGAATCACTGATTCTTGATATGCAGGCCACTGCAATTGTGATTAATGAAATTTATCATAGGGCCAAGCTTTGGAGGTGGAGTGGAGGTAGATATACATTTTACTGCTGAACAAGTNGTGTACAGGCAACAGACTTCCTTCCTGGGGCTATTGATATTTGCTATGACCACTGCTTGTGAATGTGATTATCTCTAGAATCCTTGCTGTACCACTTACAAAGAAAACAATAGTATTAAATGAAACCAAATTGTAGTCCCATCATAAGGGAAATGGCTTTTATGTCACCACAGACACTCTATTTGTGTCCTTTATATTTTATTGAGCTGGAGTTTCATCCACCCATATGTTTCTTTCACACCAGCTGCATGTGCAAGTTGTACTCTATTGCGGAGAAGCACAGCTTTCAAGCTAACTTTAAAAGAATAATTTGTTTTACATTCATGACAAATCTCTTTCATAATAGAGGTAGTGCAAAACAAGTCTTATCCATAAGTCAAACAGTAAGCTTCAAAGGTGTCACTGTGCTCAATAGGTTCTATTTGTTTCTGTACAGAGTTCTTTTGGTTTCCTCCATTAATTAGGATCTGGTCCAGTGTTTGAAAGCATATCTGTGGCCAATGGATGTTGGTGTACAAAAACTACTATTTCTGTATTATAGAATCAGTATTTCTGCCAAGTTTTCCTTTATCCAAACTAAATATCAATTTATGAACTGTAAAATGATGNAGCAGGTATCTAGAAATTTACAGACTTGGATCAGGATTAGAAATACACAGGTCTGCTTGAATTCTGCATGTTCTTAACCTTTCACCAGGGTATATTACTAAATAAAATTTACCAAATTACAAAAATGAAACCTCAAAATAAATAAAAATAGAATTCAGTGTGCTAATGACACCATTAGTTGTGCTTAATGTCAGTGATCATCTCAGGAGTGTGGCATATAGAAACTAAAGTCACTTTATCAACTTTTATTAACTCTACAACATAAGTGTCCAGAAGGCTATTGTAAATATGCATAAATAGTTCCTGATATTGGAAGTTGTGTTTTGTGTGTGTGTGCTATGCTACCAATGTGGTCGATGTTCCATCCACAGCAGCATCTTAAATGTGAGTCTGGTCCTGGTTCTGGTATAGAAAATATTAGGGTTATTCTTAAACATAATAAGATTTTGATTCAGTACACCATTGCACAACTATCTTAGAATTCGTCCATGTGACCTTGTTTATAGCCAGATGTGCCCTCAAATATTGGAGACATGAAAGTGTATTATTTAATGAACTAAAAGAATTATTATAGGATAAACTGCAGCTCTTTTGATTTTGTAGTGCAGGCAAACAGAGTAAACTTTGGCAGTCGGCCTCGAGTTGGCGGAAGCCCAGTTTCCTCTGTGGGAATTCTGATGTTCTCAATGTGGACACAGAGCATATTGGCACAGCTGCATGAATTATGATCTGTTATGGGCACGAAAAAGACAATGAAAGCATAATCAGAAACACTCATCAAATGTATAACCGGCATTNATTTTTTCTTTCTCTTAATTAGTTTCATGAATTAATTAACTGNAAATGAACAGTGAATTACTCTGTGAATGAGGAAAAGATCAGTTACAAGCCATAAAGGATGAGCTAAACATAATTCTGGTTTTATTGGCTTATGAACTAANGATCGGATCCTGAATCCTGTCCGATGCCCGATTTCCAGGAGTGTGAACGGAACTGTCCCACTGTTCTGTCCCNCTGATCCACGCAAGTTACTTAATGCAGGGGTATAAAATAAGTTATCTATCAATGTAAAAAACCTTAAGGTAAAACCATAAGAGTTATTGTCTATAGAATGTCAAAGTNTATTAAAATATTTATGGACCAGATCCAAACAAACACAATTCCAGTGTTCGGTCACCTGAACTCTGTACTGGAGTCTGCAGTCATACTTTAACTTTTCTGCACCGTCCTTGCTTGAATACAGGGAAGTGCGTAGGATAGGATAGTATGTAAGTTCTTTGTGTGGAATTAACATCCTCTATTAACTATTAAAATCCCTCCCCTGCGTCCAGTGCGTACTCTGGGTACACATACACCACTTCCCGTCCCAGCTTTTGGAAACAGGGAACTTTATGGAAAGTATACTGTAAGTCCCCTTATAGAGCGGGCATGTGTAGATTTTCTGCACATAAATTGTGGAAAACAATGCGTATTAGAAGGTCTCAATCTTGTTCAATGTTTACAAAGAACACATCTATGTGTATATATATATGTATGTTTAAGTCATTACTACCCGCATTACACAGACCACACACTGCTATAATACAATTCCAACTTCATATATGTAAATCACTGATAAACAGCATATTGAACTAATCACAATATTACTAGCTATGCCAGTCAATCCTAAATCAATCCTTTCCTGGGCTCAACCCTTTTGAGACAGTTATGCCTTATGGTCAACAAAAACATTTTTAGGACAAGTATTGAGTAATTATGATTAGTCATACTAGTAATTTTAGTGATGGCAACATACCTATCGCTTATTTCAACTTTCGGGAATGCATACAACACCNATTGGTAAGTGCCCCGAACAGATGATTCTCTATGGAGTGGTCAATATATAAAACACACTCTAATTTATACTCCTAAAGTACCGGATCTAGACTTTTGTAGTTTACGTGCTTTATGCAAATCACATGAATGAAACTGTAACATCTGCGCATGCATGTGTCAGAGGGGCGTTTTTTANATTTCAGCATGATTAATCCCCATGTTGTAGATGGGGAAAGATGTGCTAATGAACCTGTCGGTGTCCAACTGACTTAATGGTAAAACTATACATTTCCATTCACTTCTNTTATTTCTATTATTTTCTATGTATCCATACCACCATTTATTAGTAAAGCTTAGTATGTCCCATCATGCACAGTACTGTCCTCAGTCATGCATTTTGCGTTAAAAACTGAGGAAATATTACCCATTGCATATGTTCTTCATAATTACAATCAAATCATTCTCTTCTGGAAACTCTTAGTCTACAAATCAGATTTTAATCTCATTAAAATAAATATATTCCATTTTTCTGCTCTCAGATATGTTATAATAATTGTCTATGATTGTTCAAAACACATGTATTTAAATATCTATTCAAAGAATATAGGAAAATAGCCGGCAACTATTCTTGAGCTTACTCTTGAGCTTTTGACGGCAACATAATCCCACTGACAACCATAATGAAAGGGTTAAAATGAAAAAGTAAATGAATGACTTTGTTATAACATCAATTGACTAGCAGACATTTGAGAGACTTAAAAGATACACATCAATAGAATTCAAACAAAGATATGTCTGTTTTTGGAGAGTTGATGTCGTTGCAAGCACCAGTATTAAAGGCTTTAGATCTTAACTTTGGCAGTGTCCAATTGCTTTCTGAAACTTGTCTTTGGATAAATATGTACAGTTCATGAAGAGGGCATAGTTTAGAATGGAATAGCTCTTCATATCACTTGTTTATGTTTGTTACGTAATGTAATAAAAATAAGTAGATTATANTATGCATACTCCAAATAATGATGTCAAAATCAGGACATTTTTTAAATTGCCAAACTATGTACAGATACAAACCAGTTTTACTTTTAAATCACTTATATTGTCTAAACATTTAGACATTGGCAAGAAAAAATTTCAGGGGNATTCAATCTTCCTTGTGCAAAGGTATTTCCCCTTACACAGATGTGTGTATAAAAAGATGCAAGGTAGCTGTGCCATAATAGACGGGAAAAGGTGTGCAACCAGCTTTTTCTTGTCTTTGCGTGGCATTGGATTGACCCCTTTGCCTTAACTCTAATACTGTCTTATTTTCAAACTCTGGGTCTGGTGGAAACTTCTTACACCCTCAAAAGCCCTATACTAATCACTGACCAGCTATTCCCATTAACCAATCTCTTCTATTATATTGCTAAAACCCTGTACCCTGCTAAAATGAAATTCTTGCTGAATTATATAGAGTCTATTAAGTTGCGACATAAAAACCACTGAAGGGAATCTACCAGGACAATTCAAGATGTAAGACCTTCATCTAGATTCTACATGATTGCATACTGAAAGTGTCAACATTAGAGTCTGTATAGTTTGGTGCATGAAATGCAAAGATAACAATTACAAAAACACAAATTTTTTTTTAGGTTGAACCACT
>JABWIB010002399.1:7781-20237 GCA_016617825.1 Platyplectrum ornatum | reverse complement strand
GTATCTTCTTTTAGAAAAAGTCACTCTCCTGTAATTAAACTATTAGCGCCTGGTATACACCTATGTAAATGTATTCTTACAGTATATACCATATACTTCTTTTCTAAACAATTATGGTCCTTATACACCTATGTATTACAGTACTATTTTTATATAGTCAAGTTATGATACTTATGTCATAGTAAACATTTAAACAAAACAAACAGGAGCGCTTAAAAACAGTTTCTTTTATTTAAACAATCCACTTACAGATACACTATTAAAATAAAATAATTGCTGCAATATATTTTCATATTTTTACAACATGTATTATGTATGTAAATGAAATACTGACATGTTCTTTTGTTTTTAGGGAGATAGTTTAATAACTGAATGCCAATACAACACAAAAAGCCGATCAACAATGACATGGGTAAGATAATGCCATATAATTGATTTATACTGAAAGCATATAAATATATTGCTTCACTGAAAATAACTTGCTAGTAAGTAATAGATTGCGTTATGAATTGCAAAAGCTACCATTCCAGTTTATGGGGTCTGTTTGTATTGAGTATAGGTTATTTTGAATAGATTGTCTTTGAGGGCCATTGCATACTTATACTATCTGTATATAACACCCAACAATAAATAAAACACTGAGTGGTATTAAAATCATCATCATCAACATTTTATTATTCCTCTTATAACTATTATGGAATACTTAAAAGAGTGCAAATCCACCCTGTATATCTTTGCCAAATACTCTTTTTTAAGCCATTATTTAAAGTGGCAAACAGTGGGCTCAGTCACACAACAGACTGTATCTACAGAGACATGAGATTATTCTCTGTACCCCTATCTCTATCTTTTACACACACACACACACACACACACACACACACTGCACCTCATAATACATTCTTCCTTTCTCTCAAACGCATTGCACACCATAATATATTCTCCCTACTTTTCTCTCTCTCTCTCTCTCTCTCTCTCTCTCTCTCTCTCTCTCACACACACACACACACACACACACTGTACATCCCATAATACCATCTCCTTCCACCTACACACAGTGCATCCTATAATACATTCTCCCTACTTCTATTTCAAAAACTGAACCCCATATAAACACTCTGCTCCCCTTATATACGCACAAAATGCACCCTATTATATATTTTCCCTCGCACTCACTGCACACCACACACACGCACGCAGTGTACCTCATAATAGATTTTCTCTATCTCACACGCCCCATATATAGTCTTGGAGGAAGCCTTTTGCTATACACTCTCCCTTCAGATATTACATCATTCCAAATAATCATTGAATAGAGCTAAGAAAATTATATTGTTTCTGAGTTGTTTCTGTCGAGGTCCATTGATTAAAAAAGAACATGAACTGAACCTAACTGAATGTCATATAAAGCAATGGAAGGAAATGCAAAAATATGGAGAGCAGGTTGCTGGATAAATGCTTTAGCTTTTCTCAGTCTTAGACATGACATGTCTGCTAGTAATGTTATTTCATAGGGTCCCCCCAAAACATAATCTCTCCCTTCTTATTCTTGGCATAAAAACCCAAGCCTTAATATTTCCCTCATGTACTCCATGTTCCTTTTATCCATATGAAGTAAAGCAAAATGCTGACTTCCTCATATTTTATCTGTGTATTCTAGACTACAAAATCTATATTTAAACAATAAGGTATTCTATTAAATACACTACACTAATATTAAGCAGAAACATAAAATATGTATCATTATGTTCCCCCTTAATCCATCCCCTGGGAAGGAGAAGAAGGCCTCCCAACTGTACCAGACTTTATAATTACGGCTGTCCTCCAAAGCCCAAGACCCTCTGGCCACATTTTTGACCCCTTTTGTACCACAAGAGTATGGTAAAATCATAATTTAATTGCAACTATCATCCCTGTGACCACAGGCATATTAAATTCCATCACTCAAGCATGAAAGAACTAACCACTTCCTTAGTATTAATATTATTTTAAGTACAAGAGTTAGAGCTTAATTTGTACCTAATCTTGTAGCAGACAGCTAAGCATGGTCTGTTATTTATAGCAGCGTGGTATTGCAAATACCTCTCGTTATTTAGCTTGTATGAAATATTGACAATATAGTTGTTAGCTTTCAGGTGTACATTGGAGTGGAGGGAATCATAAAACATTTACATTAAGTAGCTTAAAGCTGAACTGTGAAGACATGCTGCTAAAATATTAAAAGTCTGCCTACAGCATGCACATTGGAAAGCAATTACCTGCTCTTTTTGTAGTAATGGACTACTTAGGGCAATGGTGAACTTCAGCGCGAACNTCTGGGAGGGCAAGGCTCCATCTCACATTCTGTTAGACCTGCAAGTTCAGGGACATCTATGCATTCCAATTTTATCTTCTCTCACTATCATACATGGCTTTGGTGAACCTGGTAAAATACAAATGATAGAAGTATAGAAGATCACGTAAATGCAGATCTGAATATATGCTATGGTTTAATGTTATACTGTATTCTGACCATTGTCTGTTCCGAAAACTTAAGGTACACCCCGATTATCAAAAATTTGTTGTGTGGGGTGGTGCAATCTTGAAAATTATACTGATTATGCTGATCGCAATACTTTCTGCATTGTTGTTGTTCCAGGGTGGCCTCAGTACAAGGGATGAAATGTGTCTTTCCTATCTAATTTATTACCCAAAAATTAACCTTGCACGTTGTGAAAGTATTCCTGAAATAAATGAACAGCTTCAGTTTATTGGTATAAAGGAAATATACAAGCCTGTCACGTAAGTAAAGAAGGTGTGCTTTAATGTATACCATACCATATGAAGTGTCTGTTCATCAGTTAAATAACCAACATTGTTCCCAGTTAAACATTTAGGACCGGATCCAGGTCTCCTCGAGAGTGAGAGGGGAGTGTACCCTGTCACTCTCTACTTACGCTGCAATAATCCTGCCTTAAGTAGCCATACAGATCAGTGTCCATGTGACCACATATCATGTATGGATCACCCCAAACTCTGCTGTATAATTTGAATTACATGCCACACCTGGCCTAGGATAATTTAGGTGGACAAGGGCAGGACCAGCCCAGAAAATGGATCCCCATCATTGCAGACACTAGAGGGTCCGCAAGCACATGTCTAGTGCACGCATGTGTGCGCAATATGCCTCATGAAAGCACTCACACTTGCTGCACCAACAAAAAAGCACAGTCGTGGCAATACAGGGGTTTGAATATGGTCCATCATTATTACTCCCATACACAAACACACAGTTGGGGACTTGGTTTTGGGCATGTGAGGTACATGCTTATGGATGCCAAGTCTGGTTCCACCTGTCCCTTTTCTGAAGTCCATACATTCACAACAGACTCACAAGAGTTTTCAGACAGAGAAAGCAGGGCCAGAGTCCATATTTATTTATTTATTTATTTTAATCTTTATTATTTCTATGTGTAAATAGAAGATGCACCAAGATGAATCTCAATTTAATGCCTAATATTTTTTTTTTTTATTTGCAGCTCTTGGCCCTTTGTAATCAAGAGTCCGAAAAGGTACAACAACCTTACTTTTACAGAGGCTATGAACACCTTTCAGTGGTCACGGAAGAAGGGAAACTCATTTAACGAGCGAGTCCGAAAAATACCAATAAATGTACGATGTTCTAAACATGAAAGTGGAGAATGGGATGTAAGTTAAAGCACTTAAAATAATAAGATAAACCTGAACCAATAATGTAAATTCATGAACCAATAATGTAAATTCATTATTTATTAGCAAATAACAAGAATACAAACTTAGCATACAGACAATTTCAGGACAGCAGGGACCAGTCCCACATGTGTAAATAAACACAGGTTTCAGTGCAGAAAAGGAAAATAAAGACCCATAATCTGTAATAAGCGTAGAAACATGCTAATGTAAAATCACATAATAACAGTAGGGGGGAGGGGACAGAAACNGGGAAAGGGACCGAATAAGGGGGAAACCAGGGAGACCCTAGGGGGGACCTAGTCAGTAAACGAGAGTCCTCCAACACTTGGTATTATCTACTCATACAAATGAATTCAATGAGATGATGGGGGTGAAATGGCCGTGCCCTGCATCGCCTGAAATTTAGGCGTATTTTTAAATTCCAACCAGCGGGACCAGGTGGTTTGGAAATCAGCACAGCGATCTTCGGCTGAGGTCACAATATCTTCCATAAGCATGTAAAAATCTATACTTTGGAACCATTCAGGCATAGTAGGGGGTATAGGAGACCTCCAGTGACTTTTTGTAAAATGCAAGAGATTAGAGACAGGTAAGAAGCCAGAACTCCGGAGACAAGGGGACAGAGACATCAATGAGGCTAATGATTGCATAAACCTGAGGCCAAAATGTACAGCGTTTAGAACGCACCAAATATGGAGCAAAGTTCCAATGGCTTCCTGACAACAGCAACAATAAGAGGATAAAGTCGCAGAAATATTGTGGAGGCAGTGGGGGGCCATGTACCATTGGGAGAGAATTTTGTACTCTCAATGACATTGGTCAATGAACATGGACCACCCTGAGAATTAAGTCCCACTGATCATCAGAGGGTTAAATCCCTGTTTCACATAGCAACATAGGAAGGGAAGGCGAGACAGTGTCGGTTAGGAGATGGTAGAGTCTTGAGAACAAGTGGGAGGGAGGGGTGTCGGATATACACATCCTCTCAAAGGCTGTCAGAGGTCTACGAAAATGAACAGTATAGGCCTGGGTTTCAAAAAGGTGTTTTAATTGGAAATAAACCCAGCGGTCTCGTGGGCTGAGACCAAGTTGTATGTATTTTTGTTGGCTGGTCAATGTACACATATTAATGTACTATGAAGAAGGATGTGCAAAAGTTAGTAAAGACAGACCTGCATTCAAAAAGTGTATGTGTGTGTGTACATACATTGGGAAGGTGCAAGCAAATGTCACATTAAATGTGTACACATGCATGTGGCCTTATATCACATTAAATGTAAAGTAATGCATGTTTTGACTGTGTGCAGTTAGTTTATCGCTGCACATATTTATATAGAATCTTTGGAAAATACCATTTAATGCTGGTTTTTAAAACCATATAATTATATATAATTGGTATTATATAAATACCCTTCAAATACATTTGAGTTGTATGTATACACATACCTCACAATTGATTTCAGCAGGTTTTTTTCATTATTAAAAGTAACATTTCACCCAATTGCGCCAGTGGTGGGACAGACTGTATTTGTCCTGTTTTCAGGCCCCTAAATGTTGGGAGGTAGGTTTACATCACAAAGTCCAATAACCTAAACCTATGCAGAGAGCCCACATGTGATCACAATACACGATACAGAGAACCCAATCAATGGCCATAATGCTGTTAAAAAATGCAGAGCTNATTGGGGACCTAAATACAATACATAAAGCCCTATTGTCTTCATTGTGCTCTGTATTTTTCACCCTATAAGCTGTACATGAAAAATTACATTTAGTAATGCTTGATCTTGCGGTGCCATACTGCAGATTGCCAGTGGCTGTGAGTGCTTAATTATATCCCATAAAGAATTATAGAGCTTCTCTCTGAGCCCCCAGGAGTTCTAAGAAAAACTAGCTAGACTTTATTTCAAAGAAAAGTCTTCAAGCATGATGTAAAATGATAAATAAAACACATTCTAGCCTCAGGAATTTAGCTTTTTGCACCCTTTGTATCTTAAAAGGTGCTTTTCAAATCTCGTTACAATGTTCCTCTGTCTTCAAGTTTCCTTTGTTTGGAAAATAATTAGCTAACTTAATATCTATTTTGTTTGAAATCAGTTAATCTATTTTAATATGTTAATGGAAAATCTATTATTTTATAAACCTCTGAGGACAAGATAACTATTTTGTCTTTTTTGATTACTGTTGTAATATGACATTTCAATCAATTTTGACATGATCATGATCATATCTGAGATGTACATACAAGTTCTGCACATTTTTATTTGTTCCTTTCTGATTATTTACAGGTTCAAGGCATGCTATTATCTCCACCAGAAGTGAAGAAGGCATACGTAGAGGAAGAATTACAGTGCCTCTCCATAACTTCAGTATCATCTTGTTTGATTCCTAGCACAGTCATAAGCCTTCTATTTGCAATATGCTCAGCCATACACATTAACTAAGTTTGTCATACTTTCACATAAACTACTTTATTGAAGGTTTTATTGAATGCACTATTGGAAATAAGTTTGTTTTATACAAAATAAAATATTTTTTATTAAATGGTTATTAAGTGGTATGTCTAAACCTTTGGTTTCTGATTTTAAAATATGTGTGTGTGAATGTGTGTATTTAAGATTGTATGTGTACGCCATGTGATCTCATTGGACATAGATTTTAAGATTAAAAAAGTGGGAATGTTTCTCATTGCAACCAATCAGATTCAAGCTCACATTCTCCAGTATGTAAAATGAAACTGAGAGCTTGAATTTGATTGGTCTCCACTTGGTATTGGTATTCACTTACCCTCACCAATTTGAAGCAATACATACATAAAATTGCCCCTTGTGGTATGCTACGTGTTTATTTGTATTGTACATTAGGTGCTGCACAGAGAATTAGACTATTGCATTTATTACCTAGAGCCAAACTAGGATTTATTTTTATTAGTCCATTGCTCAAAGTGTTGTTAAATCTAATTGAGTCTTGTTACCCCTATTCAATTTTTTTTTTGTACTAGTGAATTATTAGGTCAGATATGGTTAAATCTATGTAGAGAGGGGACGGGCTTGATTCATAGTTTAAAAGTAGGAACAAATAAAATGCATGTAAATACCATGGACCAGATTCAAACTTAAAAAGTCTTATCTGACAAAATTCCTTAAGTCAGGAACAATGTTCTATGTGCTGTAAGTTCTGCCCAATGGACTGATCCTTCTTCCCTTACGCTAGGTAAGACAGGGTAAGATTTAAGTTTTACAGTGAGGGCAGAGTTTCAGTGATCAGCATGAGTCACTTAAGGGAGAGGGATAACACAAAAAGAGGAGTGACAGAGGAGTTCCCTCCCCTCTCCCGCAACGCTGTTCTCGCATAGACCTGGATCCAGTCCTTATTTTCAAGCTTCGGTCTAGTTCCATGTTGCTATATGTGGGGGGAACATTAAATGACATTTCATTGCATGCATTGATCTACACTTGCACCTTTCTCTCTCTCTCTCTCTCTCCCTTTCTGGATCAGCCCAGTGACTGCCTAAATTCAAAATAAAAAGTTTTGATACTAAAATATGATATAAACCCTCACAGCTCGGATATTCCTTAAGATAAAAACACCAAACTAGCCTAAATATAAAAAGAACAGAAACATGTGTTGTTTATATTGTATTAAATTGTATTCTCCAGTGTTTAGACTTCCCACATTATTTATGGGTGGTTATCATTCATATTTATCTTGTTTGTTTTGTCTGTACATCGCTACATTTTATACTTCCCATATAATGATACTGTTATCTGATATCTGGTTCATATCCTTTTTGAGTCATATGATATATATGTGCTCGGTTTCCTCTCATACTGCATAGTATTCATGCTACTTATCTCACATTGACAATTAAATGAATATGTTAATGTAAGTATTTGCCTATTGTTTCTGCTGATGCTATGTAAGGTTATTTACACAGAATAGAATACTTTCTGTAGAGAATTGTATACAGTTACAGTAATTGCTAACAACTTACAGAAATGTAATCTGTTATTGCAGTGGTGGAATTTTCAATAATTGTTCCCATACCTTTCTCATAACATAGCAGAGAACACACCAACGGTTCTTTTCACAATATATTCATAGACTAAAATTGACCCCACAACAGTGCTGCATTTTACCAAAAATCCTACCAATTTTTTTTCACTAGAGAAAAATTATCGGAGCCACAATTGCAATGCAATTGTTGTATGGTTTAAAATGTTTTATTTTTTTTATTTTATTTTATCCTGCTAAAATAATAATGTGCAAGACCAAAGGTTTTCAGCCAGTGGTACACAAACTAATCTTTGGTGGTACACGTGACAACCAAAAGTATTTTTATTTTAAACATGGACTATAAAAGATGGCAGAGGGAATATAAGTCTAAGACAACATGTAAAAGCTAAGAGGAACAATAGCAGGATCATTAGTGAGGGATGTAGCTGAAGACTGGAATTAAAGATGAGGATTGGTCAGTGGTACTTGAACTGATTCTCTAGTGGGTAACTGTTACACACCTAAAAAGGTTCAGAACATCGGAACTAGATGATAATCATGGCTTTTGTCCCGATATTGTCTTAAAATTTAAATTGTGATTGTACCTTTGAAATTAGTCTCATGTATATACAATGCACTTTAAAAACAGTCGCTGTTGATTTGTTTATATGTTCATGCCCTCACAGTTGTTCGCATCAACCAAATAAAACACAGTAAATAGTCTACAATTATCTGAAATGCCAACATACACACCACACTTTGAAGATAATCAGAATGAGTATTGTATGATCAGACTGATAATTGCTTTAGTGTGTGGACAGCTTTACATTCTGCAATAGCAGTATAAAATGGTATAGCAAGCCATATTTTGCAGCAAATTTTCTCATTTCCATTGCATTCTATCCTACTCTATTGACACCTTAGCTTTATACATTGCATAAACAGAGGTCAACATAAATATTGTTTTTCTTTAAAGCCCCAAATAACCCATACAGTACACAAGGCATCATGATCAAGTATAAAAAAGGCTTAAGAAATAGTTCTATATTGTAAAAATAGAGCCGGCAAGACAATCACTCAACTCTGTAAAAAATACATGTCTGAAAGTTAGCGTGTTTATGATTTAGAAAATAAATTTACTAATATGCGACTGTGAAAATCGATTGCAACTCATTCAACCCCTACATACCTAAAAGCAATCACACATCTGACAGAGTCAGTGAATTCATATTTAGGTGCTCTCATTGGGCCAGATTCAGCTTTTCACTCTCATGACTCATGAGTTACACTCTCATGGGCAAAACCATGTTGAATTGCAGGGGAGGTCAATTTAATTAGTTGCAATCAGCATAACAAGTGACAGCTAATGTTTCCTAGTCCAAGTGTAATAACAGTGTAACAGTAACACTGGTCAGTATCTATGTGCAACATGCAACAATAAAGTATTCTCCCTGCATGCACACACTAACATTCATTTTACCTCCCCTGCAATTCATCATGGTTTTACCCATGAGAGTGTAACTGATGAGTGTAAGTCATGAGAGTGAAAAGCTGAATCCAGCCCATTGTGTCAGCGTTTTCCAAATTCAGCCCTGAGGGACCTTTTATAAAGCATGTTTTCCAGGTCTTCTTACAAGACAAAGGATACAAAAGATCATTATCAGCATAAACTTTTAAATGATTAAATATACCTGTGCAAGTAGATCTGCAGAACCAGCACTGTTAGGGGTCACTGAGGGCCAGTTGTGCAGTTGTGTTTACACTGTGGATTTTAACACATGCACCAAATCATGCACAGTAGTGTGTAATGATCATATGCATGCAATGCACTTACACCACCTTACAGTCAAAGGGAAGTATGGGGCATTGTTGGGTTGAGTGTGTGCTCACATAATTTGTATTTAATGTATTTCTAAGCATATAGGACTATCTCCAGGTTTGAAAATAAGAGAGGAAAGTTACTCCTGGGCAAAATCATGCTGGATTTCAGGGGAAGTATTTTATTATTTGCATGCAGGGATAATATTTAGCTTTTGCGTATTGCACACAGGTACANTTACTATTACACTGTTATTTAGTCCTTGTAATTCATCATGGTTTTACCCGGGTGTTACTTTCCTCTCTTATCTTAAAGTCTGGATCTGGTCAATTGACTTGTACCTGCCCTCATACACATAGTAGGTGCTAAGTGGTCTTTAAAATCTTGTAATCGGACATTGTGCTTCCGATTCCACAAACCTCCTGAGACTATATGAAAATGTAACAGAGGATTTGAAACCAGATACCTCCCAGTCACATGCAGTTTCTGGGCTGCATAAATTAATGAGGGTCATTTACTTTATGGCCACTGGTTCCTTTCAGTAAGTCAGTGAGTGTTTTTGCCTCATATCTGGGTTCATGCCATGATGCTTATATCTTGACGCAGTCAGCCCTCTTCTCCAAATTTGAAAATGGTCAACATCCAGAGGGTTGACTTTTGAATAAGTGTTGATTTTTATATTTTATCAAAATCATATATTATATATTTATGTGTTTAATATTTATATGCAATTTTTTTTACTTTAACAAATTTTGTAGGTGATTCAGGATATGTGCTGCACTCCCAGCTAATGACTCCGCTTTTGNATCCCGAGACTCCTGCACACAACGAATATAAATATGTGCACTAGATGTGTGGTTAAACGTACCTTGGTGGAGAAAAGTGTGCCACAGATTGTGTAAGGCACGCAAAGATGTTTTCAACTTATGATGATGTCCCTTTTACAGAGAAAAAGAAACGTGGTTTCATAGCAATATTGTTACATGTTTCACGGATATGTCTAATCAATCAAGTAAACAGCTTATAAAAAGGTACTTTTTAAAATAATAAAAAAAANNCCACATAATTGAAAAGGAAATGTGTAAAGTGATACATGTAACAACGTAACACAATAAATCAGTGGCATTTGGTATCATGACTGTTAACTAAGAAATAGTTACATTAAAAATGAAAAGCATNTCAAAATCTGCATTTTGTAAAACAAACTCACCATTCACTTCTGGTAAGTCAGAATCATGGAAAGAACAACTTCTAGGATCTCTGGCAGCAAAAGATTTCTGAGTTGATGCTCATAATCAGTATATGTTGGCATTGTTGCAGGACCTNCACCAGTGCTTTGTGCAGCACACCATTACTGATCAAATTTTGCTTTATGTCAGAGAACGGTTTGCAGCAGTTTAACAAAAAACTTTTCGCCTAAATGGGTCTTGAGCTCAATACTCTTCTGCTCGTTCGAAAGTGAAACTGGCATTGAACGTCTGCGTCACTGCGTCAGAACTCGTATTAATGACGTCAGATCTGGNGCCATTATTATTTTGTATTTTATTAAAAAGTACCAACATAACCAAACCAACTCGACCAATAGTACATTTTTTAGTAATCAACACAAACTTGCAGCAAGATTCGCAAGATCATCTCACAACAAAAGTTCTCTTTTGTTCCTCTTCTTTTAAAAACCTATTTACCCCACTGTAAAATATGTTAAATGANTACTATATTAGTTAGATACTTTAGGGAAAGAGAACATCTTACATTGTAGTAATAAATTCTTGCATTGAATGCTGTTAATTAGCATGATTTTATATTCCGGTAAAGAGGATTGCTAATTGTTTAGAGCTCCTGTTACCGATAATGTTTGGAAAAGAAATCAGACTGTATCACACAAGTAAACTGCNGCCATCTAGTGATATATTCCCAGTACTGAACACAGTTCTGGATCTTTTTCAGTGTATTGCACATATACAGGGTGGGAAATTTACATTACGTTAAAATTACATTAAAATTACATATAACATTACAGCTCAAATATTATATATTGTCTGGCTAACAGGCCCAATGTAAGGGTAGCATTACAATCTATGGGTCACATATAAGGTGTAAAGATGCGATTTGATGCTGTGCACATCTGTATTATTAGTTGTTAGTATTGTAAATGAGAATCATTTACACATGACCATAATGTAAAATAAATAATAATGTGAGCTGCTGCCAATGTCACATACATGGTGGTCTCATCACTTCCCACAAAAATGAATAGTTGAAAATAAAGCTATTCACTATAAAAAAAACTACTATAAATTTATAGAGCAGAATAAGTTTTGCCATATAAATGCGTAAATGTGTGTAAAAAAGTCTGTCCACAATTTTCAATGTGTAATATAAAATTTGCTTTCAACACGAGGAAGGTTTTGATTTGACAACCTGAACAGGAAGATGTAGAAGCAAGCAAGAACAAAGAAGAGCCCAAGGAGAGAACTACACAAGATCTAGGGAATCATGCAGTCAAATTCCCTCTGCAGCAAANATTGTTAGAATTGAGAGATGATGTTTTCTATCCCAAGTATAAATGTATGTGGTTTGCTGCTACTTTTGCAACAGGGCTATCGCAGACAACTTTGGCGACTGGAGAGTTGTGATGAAAGAGGGCTCCTCGTCAGATTTCCAGTGATGCATCGCCAACATGTATGTTTTCTGTACACCAACCCCTCTCCCATTCCACTACCCTAACCCTCACCCTCCATTCTTACAACCCCTAACACTGGATATGACAACTTGTATATAGAGACAGAGGGGCTGATCTTTGAGTTGCACTTTTTTNAGGTGCAAGGGTAAAGCTGAACAAAACCATGTTGTGGCGGAAATTNATTTAATTCTATTGTATTCAAAGAAAAAACATTTCTTTTGTACAAAGATCTCACAAACTGCATAGC
>JABWIB010002398.1:36417-47553 GCA_016617825.1 Platyplectrum ornatum | reverse complement strand
CATGTATCAATAGACCCAGGTATTTGCAGAGAGCCTGTTCACACTAAGCCATGACCCAGTTGTCAGAGCTTGCCCTGGTAATATCTCAGGATTTTGGGGCAGTGTGCACGGAGTATAATATATACAATATGCAGATATCTAGCTTCAGGTGACAGCTTAGAAAAAATAAGAGAGATGGTTAAAGGGGTAGTAGTACAGAAAATGACATTAAANAAATGAAAAGCTGGAAATGGATTTGTAAAGAGAAAGTAATAAAATATTGTTTAAATGGCAAATAATGCTGATTAGTAGAATTCTGTTAACAAGGAAAGATAGACCATAAGTAACCAATGACCTACAGGTTGTGTACAGAGGAAGGGGGCAGGTGGAAAATACAGTTCGATTACCACTGTGTACATAATTACTAAATCGTGTCCATTGCTGTTCCCAACCTAATTGTATACTAGTTTAGGCAGCAGCGGATAGAAGACACTGTGAACTCTAAATGCTAATGCTAACTAACCAAAAAGAAATGTTTATGCAGCCAGCCTCCAGTACGACAATTCCCCCAGGTACCACTCATGTCATTTCTAAACAAGAAAAAAGATTGTTGCATAGGGTCACTAAAGTAACAATGATGTAAATGTACTCATATAATGATATCAGTTATGTCATGCAGTTACTTTCTCATGTTATTTATAATAAAAAAAAGTAACACTTGTGGATCAGACCAAGACTTGAAAAGTATGAGTTTCCAATCCCTTTTTGTGCATGGCTTCTAACACACGTCTAATTTAGTGATTCAATCATTTTTTTATGCTGGGTCATCAGACTTGGAGCCAACATAAGCAGGAGTATGGAAGCGATGTGTTTTACTGTCTAAGGCCTGTATTTACTAAGCTGCAGAAAAGGGAGTGTGGACATGTTGCCCAAAGCAATCTGATTCTAGCTCTAACTTTCCTATTAAATACCATAGAATGTCAGCTAGAATATGATTGGTTGCTATGGGCAACAAATCCATTTTCCGTTCCCGTAGTTTAGTAAATTTAGCCTTCAGTGCGCACGCTACCCTATCCAGCCATCCAATCCATCCATCCGTTGCTATAGTGAGGATGGCTCACAAATCTTAAGGTCAGGGCTTGGCAGGNCATGCAAGAGAACAGAATGGCCTTCCCTTTGCAGACTGATGGAATTTATACTACTACACTATTTNCACACACATAACCTAATCAGTAAATGCGAAATGTAGAGTCCATGAAGTGAAAGTTAAAACATAGTTTATAATCCGTTAGTAACTTTTAAAAAAGATTTCCACTTCAATATTTAGCAGTAATTGTCATTTCATTCCTCTGGAATTTTCTAACAGTCATTGTTGCTAAACATTGAAGTGGAATTCTTTACTTTTTTTTGGATACTAACTGAAAATAAAGCAAACACTCAGGAGACTTCATATGTAAACACCATCGTTTATTATCGCACTTCAAAAGTTCTACATTAATCATTTATATAGAATTTTCTTGCTTAATTCCATTTTCTACATTCATACAGTATTCATTTTAGATTTGTATTAGTGCAATGCCATTTTTTAAATAATGTTTAAACAAAATAAAAGCTTATTGAACACAGGAAAACACTTATAAAGCCATATTATTATGACATATGCTTTCTGTATTCAGTTAACACAGTGTGATCAGTGGTTATGTACTTAATAAAAGGCATGCTAAGCTATAATATACATTATTTCTTATTTAGTTAAAAGAAATGTTTTGTATTGTAAACAACTGGAAGTATGAAATCTTGAGGTTTTAATTGGTTCCTCATTTCAAAAATTCAAGGCAGCCTTTACTTGTTTTTAGCATTTTGAAACTATTTTAAGAGCCTAGAGGACACAAATGTCTTGTGAATGAACATTTGCATGGTTAATGGAGTAGTTTCATCCTTGGTAAATCCCATAATCCCCCACCTGTACGACATTGACTCGAAATCACACTGTGCATTTCTTAGTAGCAATTAGCTCTGTCTGTTCATTTCTTGCCTTTGATATTCTTTTCTTTCAACATGCTAATAACTATTTACCTCCTAGAAATGCTGCATCTGTGTGGGGTGATGAAGACAGACAGAGCAGAGTGGTTTAGTCTGTGGGTTTGGATCTAGTGTCTGCAGCGTGCTGTTCTGGGTATAAACGCGCAGCTTTGCTGTAGTGGTGTGCGGCAAATTAATTTTTCTTCAGCTTCCATTCAGTCAGGGACCAGTGTTCATTATGCTTGGAGAGGGGGAGAGAGAAATTACACTTAAATGCCATTCAGCTGCCTCCAGGAAGGCTATTATGTGAATGTTCCAAGATTAGCAGGAACATCAAGTATTTTATTTTTCTGTGCGCTTTACATTGTGTTGACTTGTTTTAGTTTCTGTGTAAGGGCTAAAGCTGTGCAATCATCAACATGCACAAAATGCGCATGTGATAAACTACTATTAATATTTCATCCTGTTTTAGTGAAGTCACCTAGTGCTGATTTATAAACTATTACTACTAAAATCTATACCTCTTTTTATTGAAAAAAAAGCCGCCCATAGTGGAATAGGTCACAGTATTTGAGACACTGACTGTATTGTGAAAGCTAAGCCCTGCCCCTTTTGTGGACACACCCCCAGTGTACCGATTTATTATATTGGAGGGTATGCATACCTCCAAACAATTGAGTGGCCAAAAAAGGGACAAATAAAATGTGATATTTTATGTATAAAACCCTCAATGCCTACCAGTTTACCCGTCCGTTTACCAAACTAATAGGCAGATGGGAGAGCAGGACAGTCGTCCAATAGTGTTGGGACCAGGACAGTTGGGAAGTGTGGGTATGGGAGATGAAAGGGAGTGCTGGCCTACAGAAGCTATTTGGAGGCCTAGTGGTGCCTCCTTGGGCTAATTAGCTCTCATTAAAAAAAAAAAGTGACCCAACTGTAAGTTTTGTTTTATCTATTCATGACAAACTGTTTATACTGTACTTATATTGCTCAAATAAAGAATAAAAAAGATAGGGGGTACTGCAAGTCTTTAGATAGGAGGCATATGTTGCATTACACAATGACCATAATAAATAATGCGTTCAGTAAGAAATTAAAATAGGCTTCATTAAAGAAGAACATCCATGGGCATATTTCTAGAGATACTTTACAAGAATGTAATGATCACATTCCATAGATAATTAAAAATGTAATCCAAATGTTCAGTACAAAAGGATTACTAGTATCAATATGATCACTACAGAAAACAAAGATGNATTAACCTGTTTACCTAGCGTACCTTTTTTATGCCACACACACACATTTCTCTCTATCAAGTGGTTTGTGAAAAGTAAACTGTAAAGCCAAGTATTGGTTAAATTGGACATTTTACCGAATGGGTCTAATTCAATATGTCTGTTTCCTTATGTGCACTACACTGTATAGTCCATTATTCTGCCATGGCCTTCCTTAAGTCATAATTGCTCAGCACACAGTTAGCAGAGCTCCTCTCAGTAATCAACAATCACTGGCAATAATGTGTTGTGTGTACAGCAACTGGACTCATGGAATACATCAGCAAAAATGATTCATTGTTAATGACAGCAATTAACCTTGTGTGGCATTACAGTTCAATGCTAGCCTATAGTATCATCACTATTATTATTTGTAACATCATATACACAAACACTTTTGATGCAACTAAATATAAAAATAAAATGACATATAATAATGTGTTAACTATGATACACAATATGAACAAAGCATTTTCATACATCAAACAGCAAGATGGACTACTTGTTCTGAAACAGTAATTTGAATTTACCTTTGCTATCTGATAGACAGATAGAAATTTTTAATATAAGTCATTTAAGGCACTGTTCGTGCCACAAGAATTCTCATAGCGTTTACAAAGCAAAGAATTAAAAGATCATTTTAAAACTAAACAGTTCATTAATGACAACAACGTTCAGTAGCTAATCTTGAAAGTGGCAAACTACACAACATTTTTGTTATAGTATGCCCCACTCTTAATAAATAAGGACTAGATCCAGAACCCCACTCACCACATACCTCCCAACTGAAGGAAAGTTGTGATTTCTTGTCTGCCTTTGTCATAATAAGTGGACTAGGGGGCGAGTTTGTCCAATTTTTGGGATTGTAAATGTGTGGAGGTACGTATGTGACCACAGCAGAGATCCTAACTTCTGTGCTTGCAAGAAATTCCACTAACATGCCCTCTAACTCCCCCAGATGCCACTTTCTGACAAAATATCTTCTAGTAAACTCTTAAGATAATTGTATATATCAGAGTATAAATCAGAGAATTTCAACCAGCCCTCAAGTACCTCTAACAGTGCATGTTTACCAGTTCTTCTCGCGGAAGCACATTACTGATTGACATATGTAAGTAGAGCCACAGGTGGTACTCATTATATCACTCATCTTTATGAGGAGATCTGGAAAACATGACCTGTTAGTGGTACTTGAGCACTGCTGAGAACCCCTGGTATACACAATTACAAAAAAAGAAAAAAAAAGTGTCAAAACTTTTCCAACATTCAGAGCAAGAATCTCATGTCTCTTATATCCTTCTAACCATGCCTCATACCTCAACAAACACAATAGCAGCATCTAGAATGCACATCACACGTAATTTGTGGCAACGTAAGGCAAGTCAGACTGCAAAGGCAAGGAATTATAAGAAGAGAAGTAGTAATGCTCATTGATATGATCTCACCTGGAATTCTGAGGCCATATGTGTATAATAGCGTTCAGCAAACCAAGAAAAGTGAATATATAACTAAAAATATATGGCTTGGAGCAAAGAAAGTAGAGGGCGGGGAATGATTGTTGATTTTAAATATATCAAGTGGTGTAACCACAAACAATAGGGCATTGAAGCAGCTAGAACTTCACATGAAGAGCAATTAGCAGTGTTGGCTGGATGCAAAGTACCTGTTCCGCATGATCAACAACTGCAAATGACAGATTAGTACTCTTGTTCCTCATACTTGCAGTAAGATCTCTTTCCTTACCACCTGCCACAAGGAGCAACAGCAATAAGCTGTCAATGTCAGCGCCAAATATAGGGGCAAGCTTTTCATTGGCTGTGTTGGCTCATAGTGCCATGACACTTTTTCAGATAACAATGATCCATGATGGAAACGCTGAAGGTTACCAATGCCTGGCCTAGATTATTTATTATTCTGTTACCCAATGTTAAATGACATCTTATTTTAAGACAAGAAATACATACATTTCTGAATTTAACTTTTAATGCTTCTACAATACCAGAAACACCAACTCCAATCCAAAACCTAATAAACATGGACAATGCTCTAATTTTTTCAAGTATTTCAAACAGGGAATTGATTCAAGGAAGAGAGAAATACCAACTGAACCTACTTGATATTAGACCCATTAATACGACGCGCTTATGGTACAACGCAGGTAATGTGTGCCTAAATGTCCCTTGAAACCTATGTATGTGGGAGCTAATGCCAAGGGATTGGCAGTAATTATACAGCATAGCAAACCAACCAAACTTCTGGACTAAAATGTAAATAGTAGGCACACATGAAAGGCTTAGATGCCTTTATGTGCCTTCTGTGTATGAAAATAAATCTGAGACATTAAATGAATTAAATTGCAGAAAATAGGGAAACATAAATCAAACGCAATCATGGAACAAACTTACAGATAAGCAAGAAAGAAATCTCACATTAATCTGCTAAATAAAAGACAGTGAACACCACAAATTCTGTCTCAGGGAGAAAGGAGGCAGAATCCTTTCATCTTGTTTTGGCAGCAACAAAATAAACACCAGGCTTTACTAATAAGGTATAATATAAATTATTAAACTGCTCACTGAATGATCAAATGCATTTCAGATTATTTTTCTGAATAATTCTTCCCTACTGACTGCCAGAAGAGATACATTTGGTGGGCTCTTATATAGCTATTCATTGATCACCCATCTTTGTGAAGCTCTTGTCTCACACTTTTACTGTACAGCATGAAAGAAAAACATATTCACATCAAAACCCTAGCTTTGGCATCTGTTGATCATAGATTTTTCTTTTCTAACTGGAAACTGAGCTCTATGCTAGTCATCGATGTCCTGATAATGCCTAGCTGTTACCCTAATGTTCATATATTTTTATCTAAATTCAAAATATTCTCACTATAACGGATTAGAAGAACAGGTACAGTTGTGCTCATAAGTTTACATACTCTAACAGAATTTGTGATTTTCTGGCCATTTGTCAGAGAATATGAATTATAACTTTCTTTCATGGTTAGTGGCTGGGTGAAGCCATTTATTGTCAAACATATGTGTTTACTCTTTTTAAATCATAATAACAGAAACTACCTAAATGACCTTTATCAAAAGTTTACATACGCTGGATATTTTGGCCTGATAACATGCACACAAGTTGACACAAACAGGTTGGAATGGCTACCAAAGGTAACCATCCTCACGTGTGATGTCTGCTTGTAATCAGGGTGTGTGTATAAAAGGTCAGTGAGTTTCTGTATCTTTCATCCAGTGCTGCACTGATGTGTCTGGATTCTGAGTAATGAGGAAAGCAAAAGAATTGGCAAAGGATCCGTATATAACAGGAAAGGGATATAAAAAGATATCCAAGCCATTGAGAATGCCAGTCAGCAGTGTCCAAACTCTAATTAAGAAGTGGAAAGTGAGGGATTCTGTGTATACCAAATCACGGTCAGGTAGACCAACAAATATATCAAGCACAACTGCCAGGAAAATTATTCAGGATGCAAAGAAAAATCCACAAATAACTTCAGCTGAAATACAGGACTCTATGAAAATAAGTGGTGTGGTTGTTTCAAGATGCACAATAAGGCATTTGAAGAAAAATGGGCTGCATGGTCGAGTTGCCAGAAGAAGCCATTACTACGCAAATGCCAAAAAGCATCCCACTTACAATACTCCAGCATTGAGTATTGTAAGCACAGAGACAAGTTTCAAAACTTCTGGAACAAAGTCATTTGGAGTGAAGAGACCAAAATTTTACCTTTTGGCCACAACCATAAACGTTACATTTGGAGAGAAGTCGACAAGGCCTATGATGAAAGGTACACCATTCCTACTGTGAAACATGGAGGTGGATCGCTGATGTTTTGGGGATGTGTGAGCTACAAAAGCACTGGCCCTGGTCAAAATTAATGGCAAGATGAATGCAGCATGTTACCAGTAAATACTTGAGGAAAATTTGCACTAATCAGCCCGGAAACTGAGCAGGGGACGTACTTCGACGTTCCAACATGACAATGTTCCAAAACACAAGGCCAAGTCGACCTGTCATTGGCTACAGCAGAATAAAGTGAAGGTTCTCCTGACCTCAATGTCATTGAGCCACTCTGGGGAGATTTCAAACATGCAGTTCATGCAAGACATCCCAAGAATTTACAGGAACTGGAGGCTTTTTGCCAAGAAGAATGGGCAGCCTCATCCACAACTACCACAAATAACTTCAAGCTGTCATTGATCACAAATTCTGCTAGGATATGTAAACTTATGAGCACAACTGTATATAAGGATATAAGTAAATAAAATAATGTCTACACTGGTTTATATTATGTAGGGAAGACTCATTTACCTATCAATATATGCTTTCAATACCCCCCCATGAAACTTGTTTTTAATTAGCAAATGAGAGTAATAAAGTTTGAAAATGATTGTGGTATGGGGAAAGAAAAGAAGAAAAAGCATAGTTAAGGAAATTAAGCCATGGTGGCCACACTTTGTAATAGTACTCTTTCTTGCCTCGGAGGTGGAGGAAGTGTATCTTCTCCATGCCTATGGCAAACAGACATAATAAATCAGGAAAGGGAGTGAGGGGGTCAGTCTGTTTCAAAGCCTTGGCTACAAGGCATTTAGCTGCAGCCAAGATGTGTGTACATTTGCAAAAAGAGGTACTCATTTCCAGCATTATTAAGAAGAAGAGAGTAACCCGTGTGTTTTTAGACAGGAACATGGAAGCAGATTAGGTAAGAGAACTTGCACACTGTTTTAAAATGGAACAAGTCTTTGGCAGATCAATCATGCGTGAAGGAACTTCCCCATCTGGCTTCTCCAGCACATGCACAGTGGGGAAGCTGAGGGGAACAGTAAAGGAAGCCACTCCGGTGATGTACTAGCGACAGAATATTTTATAGGCATTATCTTTTACCTTGGAACAATTAGAGGCTGTAGTGACATGTTGTCTGATCTCTTCGCAGTGGTTTTGATTGTCTAGACAGGGAACAAAATTATGCATCCGGACTCTGTGTATGTCAAGACAGAGGAAAGAAATCATTCTCCTACAGAGTGGGGCCATAGGGCAGAGTCTTTCCAAATCAAGGGTTGCTTAATGAGTGTAGCATAAGGGTGGAGAGGAACTCCAATATGAAGAAATGAAACAGGTTAGGTCAGACTGTTTCAGATGAAAGGAAATTAAAGTACAAGCATAGCTTCTACTGAAAAAATGATGGCCATGCTATATGTTTCCACACACTATTTCAGCCCTATACCTTGTTAAACTTTGTAGAAAAGGAAATAGCACTAAATGTAACAAGTCAACTGTTAAGTGCATATTTACTCCATGCAGGAGCATAAACACATTCCAATAACAATGATGATAGAGGGTAAAACCCTTCACTGTTTTGTTGTCTTTAACAAGATAGATTTGTTTCTGTTCTAATTGTTGTTGACAGATATGGGGTGAAGTATAGGAATATGAAAATGTGATGATCTATATGATGTGATGATCTATACAAAGGAAAAAACACTTGCCCATTTCTTACTTATTGCATAACCTTCAGATCACAGGAACCCAGCAAATAACTAATTATATGGTAGTGGCAGACACTGCATAAGAGACGTCTTAAATTTAATGAGGTTATTGCTAAGTGAGTTTTGCATTGTGAATATGAATATCTTGTTTAAGTATATTATCAATGAGCAAAACAAAATTGATGACAAGGGACCAGGTCCAGACCAATGTGCGAAAGGGGAGTTCCCTTGACAGTACCTAAGTACAGGGCTGCTTCCGTAAGGATACACGATAATCACGTTTAATAGCGTAGGGATTAGCCATGTGTAAATCAAAGCCAGTACCTTGTATGATAAATGAAACATACAGAACACAGTTCTATACATTTGATTATTTGATAGTAACACTTGCCGCTTGCATACAGATGATACCAATTTTGATGATTAATAAACCCCTAGATTTATGGTCTGGATCAAGTCCAATTGGGAATCTAGTTATACAAAATTAAGTATAAAAAATAGAATTCCATTTCATTTCAATGCAGCAATAAAGAAATGTATTTACTTTAATATACCATTACCCCAATGTCTGCCACAACTTTATTAATAGCCTTTGCCAGAGCAGTTAAGTGACACTTGTCTCCCTGAAAGATCAGCATGTACATGTGCGACTGAACTGCTATTTGAAAATAAAAGATTAAAGGACTTTTACACCTTGCTTTCATACAACAAATACATATTTAAATCTAACACTGCATCCTACTGTAAAGAGATTGAATGCCTTATGGTTAACAGAAGATTGTAAAAGTGCCAAATCATAAAAATCTAATGCAGCAAATCACAACTTCAACAGCAATTACTGCGACTCATCCTGGAGACTTTATTTTTTACAGAAACTTAGGTTTTCATGGGAACATTCATGCATAGCTGACTCTAATGAGTTTTCATTCCAGGAGAGGCTGATACCAAGAAGTTAATAAGCCTAGCCTGCTTTCATACTGTATTGGGCAACTAAAGAGGTTATCTTTTCCCATAGTCACGGCTTGGTCTTTGTAACTAGCCTGCAGACATTTTGGGAAGTTTCTTGCAGTGACATTCACCAAACTTCTAAGTGTTTGAGTGGGTGTCTTGTAACCCAATTCTCCTCTTTCATTTCACAGTCAGCCAGGTTTAACGGTAGCTAATAAGAGGGTGAAATGCAGCGAGACATTAAATGCCAGAGAGGTCACATTCTACAGTACAACGGAGTCACTGGGCCCCAGATAATCTCTCTGGATTTAATGTACTTGTTACGGATTTTGCACTTTTTCCCATGATATCTGTTCTCCAGCAGCCTTTTCTGTGCAGGAGTTACATTAAGTTAAGCAGTGGCTCACTTTTATAAACACTTTGTGTCTGACATACTTTGAGTGGCTAATGCAAAACTGCAATATTTGCTTTTGGTTTCCATCAAAAGAAGGTACATGTAGAAAGATTTTGAGTTATACATTATGTGCCTTTGACACAGAATCCATCTGAACATTTTATCCAAACTAATCGTTTTCAGGAACACTTCATAACACACATGCTTGTGTTAGACAATGGAAGATTAGAAAGTTGTACAAAATGGCCGGACAGCTGTCTTAACACATAATGTATTACTCCTAATCTTTTACACAGGGATCAAACCTTTCATCATCATCATTTTCTTTCTCACACTGTAATGGTTGTGCAACAAGTATATTAATGAGATACAAACTGTCCCTCATTGTAGAGGACATCACTCTGTCCCCTGATTCCCACATGCAATGTCTAAACCTTGACTCATCCTTTCACGCAATCCTGCAATCTCCACCTCTGCAACAATAAAAGCAATATATATGGTATATTCTCATGAAAACTTCTAAAGTTACTTAACTCTCAACTACTGGACATTACAAAGAATGGTTCTTGTGCCTCTTCATACTACAAGAAAGGTGCCTTCAGTTTTTGCACAGCAGATGATTGAACCCTAAAACCCTTTACCCCAGTGACTGATGGAAAGCTTTGTACACTGAACTTTATCTACAGAGAAGCAACAATTCTCATTCAAATACAATTGAAATCATCATTTTGATACTGCAACATATACATATTGGGTATATTCGTATACTGTGAAGGAACATACAATACTGATATATATAAATATATATAATAGGATAGATTAGTGTCCAGGAATGGGACTATATATATATGTATATTGTGTGTCACTCCTAAATCTTGATTTGCCACACACATTGTAGAATGCCATCTGAGACTCTTTATTTACTCTATACAGTGTACCAGCTCCTAATACTTAATATAACCCGCATATAATACAGCAACATTAAGGGGGGTTTCTGGGCAACCAGAAC
>JABWIB010002398.1:8811-32375 GCA_016617825.1 Platyplectrum ornatum | reverse complement strand
GTACTGATACCTTTTATACGGTTTACTCTGTATTTAAAGTATACTAGTATACAATATGTACTAATAAAAAACTTTCCCAGAAAAAAATTTAATAAAAAAAAACTAATTTGGGTTTACACTTTGAAAGCAGGTCATTTTCCATGAAGGGTGCATTCCCTTCTAGACCGCATATTTTAAGTTGAGAGGTGTTGCATTAATCTATAATGTTTCTTTTTTGCATATTGTTATGTTCATATTTTTTTAATCTTTTATTTAGCCATTAAGTATTACAATTTACAAAAGAGAATACAATTATACAAAAGGAATCATGGATAATAGCAAGAATCACAGTCGATGAGACAAAACATGTGGTAGACAAACGTAACAGGAGCAAGTAAACAAGCAAAATGCATCCAAACGGTCGGTCGTAACTATCAAATATCACCTTGGAGACAGTAAAATGGGAGGGTCACCTTCCAGCAGTCTATTCTGGTACCACTTCTTATTAGCAAGCTTGTGTACAATTGGATCTTAATTCTGAAGGGAAGGACATCCACAGTTCAATAATTTTTATTTTACAATAATTACTGGGAAGAAACTTTCCCAAATATTTTCAGTAAGTTTTCAACAATAAATTTGAATAGTGTCAATGGGTATTGCAGGAACTGTAAAAACATCAGCTGAATTTTCACAACAGCCAAATGCTGAACATGATAATACNACTGATTGTGTCAAAGATCATTGTTTTCTTTAAAGCTGATTACCTAAACAGTAAAAATGTGTATTCAAGTTTCACAACTGAAATGGCTGTACAGGCTGATTATATAATAAGCCAGGGTACTGGCTGTGAGGGGTTTCCACTTGTGTGTCAGTGGATAAATGCTATGTGGTAATATTTGTCTGTATGCTATGCCTCTATGCCATCATCTGACTACTGCAGAGTCAATCAGCCCCAAAGATGTCATGGCCTTTGGATTCATTTTGTTTGATGTTATTGGTGGTAGTANATATGGGAAGCCAGATGAGACCAGGGCGATGAGGCTTGCAGCACGCNATTTTATGGATTGATTTCAATTGGATGACCAGACCGGAATCTTCTTTCTCCGCACAACTCAAAGACTGGAGCAAAAAATGNATTTGCAATTCTACCACCTTAAACAAAAGTGCATAACAAAACCTGCAAGAATATAAGGCAGGGAATAAAGTATTACTGCAGACAACATACTCTCTATGGTCTCTACGTTTTACACGAAAAAATTTTTATTAGAAGTCAAGCAAAATACATCCAGAGAATACAGTATAAAACAAGGNAACAATATCTGTGCATCAATGCAAATTTTTATAGAAAGGAGAAATGAACAAGGAAACAGAGAAAAAAAAAACAGACACAGAGGTTGAAGAAAGGGAAATAAAGTGAAAAGGGGCTAAGGAGAGAGTCAGCTTTAGAGCCATCTAATCTATCCTCGTCGGAAAACCAGAGCCTTCAGGGGACTCTCAGCCAGTAAAGGTAGCGGTACCAAAAGGACAACTCCATTTGTGGACACTGAGAAAATGAAACAGGTCAAGTAACTAATAGATAACAGTAACACAGCACCTAACAGAGAAGCAGAATTTGCTAACTTGTAGATATCTAGGAGGGGAGATTATATTCAATTTGAAGCTGAAGTCGGAGGCTGGACCCCAGATGTACGAGGTTATTATTGCTCGCAGTTTATTGAAACTCCTGGAATGGAGCGGGTACAGGATAGTCCAGAAAAAATACTAGATCTTAGGAAAGCTGCCATCTCAAAAGAAAGCTAACCGACCCATCCAGGATATTGCATGCTGCAACCAAACCAGCTATGCCATAAGGGGAGTGTAATGACCATCCATAACTTGGGATGTAGTCGGAGGGATGAAGATACCTGGATAAGAGATTGTTTCCACTTGCCAGACATAGGGGAATTAGGCCTGCAGGGAAGTCTTGCATATTTTTATATGCGGCTCAATGAGCCGCAAGCTAACAATCGCNAGCTAAAAATCNCAAGTTTTCCTCCCTTACACAAACAGCGTAAGGGGGAAAACATCNCACAAATCGACACTGAATTGCCCCCTAAGAGGCAGGGTTTCAATTTTGGTGTAGTTCAGTCTGTAAAAGCAAGCTGCACTGTATTCGTCCAAAAGGAAAGGAAATGGTGAAAGGGAAGCTTGTGGGTCAGCTATAAAGAGTAAGAAATCATCCATGAAAAGGCAGATTTTATGCCATGAGTTTCCGACATAAAAACTGATTAGCAAAAAACTTAGCAGATCTTCAAATCAGAATTCAACATTGAACAAGGGTTGAGGAATGGAGTAGTCAGCCCTGAAATTGTAAAGCTGCAAATTGTACCAAGCAAAAGGGATATATCTGCCGGGTTTAGAGTTTATTCCTCTCACTAGTGACAATATGCTTGATTTTAGACTGGAATTGTTGAGCTCTCAACTTATGGGTTAGCATCTTACCAGCTCCGAGCTAGCAGAGTCCAGGGCAGCCTTCAGCGCATTGGAAGAGTGACCTTTATCTCGAGACTCAAGGCTAAGTAGATTTTTAGACAAAGTGAGATAGGTATGCATGTTGCGTCCATTATAATCTGCACCTAAGCTAATAGCACACCCTCGGACAACCACCTAGACCACAGGGGAGGTATGAAAAGGGTAATTGNGGAGGCCAATTGAGCATAAGCCTGAAGGTCAGTGAGCAAAAAGAAAAACTAGAGACATAGGTCTCTTAGAAGGTTGGGCATTCCATACCCACAAAACAGGGCAATGATTTGTTATGGGCACAATCGTGCCAGAAAGCTTGAGGGTCCACTTGTACATAAGAATTAAAATCTATTCTGGAATATGAACTGTGGGGGGCTGAATATNAGGTAAAATCCCTCCAGGACATTTACAGGTCAAATTCAGAGAGAAATTTTCAAAACGTATATGCACTCCACGTGTAGCATGGGAGGAAATGTAGATCTAACCAGTTTAGGTTCTGGGGCTAAATTTAAGCCCCCCCCCCCTCCTATATATAGGGTGCATCTTTGGACCTCAGATATATGTTTAAAGAGGGACCTCATAAAAGNGAGCTGGGGCACATAGTGAGACAACGGTGTCCCATCTCTCTTTCAGTTGGGCCCGCTGTATTAAATAACACCCGTTCAATATGTTGGGAAAAGAATATAAAAGGCAACAAAGAAAGAAACAAAATAGCTAACCCATTCTTTTTAAATGAACCATTGGCCATTAAGCACTGAAAATAAAAACTGTATCGCAAAAATATCCACATGGCAGACAAATGGAGGAGAGGGCAACCCTGGGGAGTTAAGGACCTTGGCATTCAAAGTAGACATCTAACCACACCACAGGAGTCGGAAAACATAAAAGCATTAAATGATGGCAATAAAAAAAAGCAAGGGTACAACATTTCTGGGTTATAATTAAATANAGATTAAAATAAATTAAAATGAATGTAATATTCCAGTAGGATTTAACCTGCACTGCACACGCCAGTGTACAAGAAGTTGGGTGCCCAATAACAAATTGTTTATATAGTATGTAATATACAATATTTATTAAAAATCAGTGTGTCCAACTAATGTACNTGTAATGGAAGAGATGAAAAGTAAAGTAAGTTTACATTTCACAATGCAAAGTGAGTTCATTTTGTATACTGATTTGAGGAAGAGTGTGGGATGGTTCTTGGAAGTCTTGCCAAAAGAAATAATACATTTGGATTTTGTGCAATTATCTACTTAGGTCTTTATTTAATAAAATTGAACCTATCTGAAAACAGACAAATGGTAATAATTCATGTACTAGCCCTTCATTTATGTACATTAAGAGCACACCTGATGTTTAAACTGTAATATGCAGGGCCTACAATAAAGGGATATGTGTGTTGGAAAAGAAATATTAAAAACAAATATACTTTATAACCTAATAGATGGTGCAATCTAACCTGAAGAAAAAACAGCTATCATGGCACAGGTTAGATTAAAAGCAATTACTCTTCATTTATGTTACACACTCCCCCAAGATTTCAAATGTTTCATTAAATAGAAGATGAAAGCAGTATGAATCTGGCTTTCAAATCCATGTACAGCCAGGTTAATGTAGCCTCTCACTTCAATAGTCCTGGAAATGAAGTCGCCATGCAAAGGAAAACATCTCTGCATTGGCTATTTTAAGGGTCAGAGCTTTTCAGATGACTTCATACAGCACATAAAACAGAATTTTCTGTTGACCTCTTTTGTCTTGAAGAGGGGAGCACTTTACCACACTTGAAAAGGTCTCTTATTATACAAGTGATCAATCTTTTCTTTTTTTCCCAAGTTACAAGGCCTATTCCTACTACAGGTAGATCAAAGCTCAGTGTGAATGAAAACCCAGTGTACAAAATTAAAGTATGGATCGCTGAAATGCACTAAGGGAAAGATTACTAAGAGGTACAGATAGAAAGATACCATGAATAAAAGGAAGTAGACCGGTTAGAGCAGGGCAAAAAGTATAGTATAATATACCATAACAGTCAGAGATTTCATTTACAATAGAAAATAGACAAACATTGTGCTGAAACCTTTTANAATAACAAAAGCAGAGTTTAAACGGAAAGCCTAATATTACACAATACTATTACACAATGTGTCTTTCTTTAGGAAAGGTGGAAAGCAGCCAAGCTCTGGGCAGCTATGTTGCCATATGCTTTGCATAAGTGCAGGGTAGAACACTGTAAAGTATACTGGAGAAGAAGACTATGATTAGTGCAAAGCAAATGCACAAGAACAACATCCTAGAATAAAAAAAGCAGTCTTTCCATAATTTGTGTGCAGAATCTGGACAAGTCTGGAGCCAGGTACAAATGTTTTGCCTTAAACTGGGGCATCATGATGATGAAGGGGGGGGGGGGTCGGGGATAGGGGACAAATTTACATTTTTTTCTTGCCCCCCTCCCCCCTGATAAATGTTGTGACATCCCTGGCTTAAACTATATTTAATAATATCTGTATTTGTTTCTGGATTGCTCATACCTGCTTACCATGTCCATAAACTGACTCTATGACTATATGCTTCCATACTTGCCCATTGGCAAGTGACCTCAGCATGCATTAGAGAACACATGGCCACAATTGCTTGCAGATGATTTCTGAGCATGCACATTGTGAAATCAAGCTGTGATATGCTACACCATTAGGTGTAGATCCAGCTCCCTCTGGATCAGCCTAAGAGTCCATTCTCAAGACAAGTAGTCCTAAACCTTGCTTAGGGTTATCTACGATATTCAGAAACATTTACTGAGAAAACAAGCACCCCCCCNAAAAAAAATAAAAAATTTACCTAAAATCAACAAAATTCAATAGACATTAAATTATTTGCAGTCTGCTTAGAGACTATATCATTGTGTATGAATCATGTGTCTGTACCACACACAGACTTACTGCCAAGAAGCAATAAAATATTCGCATATAACATATATAAAATCAGACACACAGAGGACATGCAGATTCTTAGTCACACAACGCAGACCACTAACTAAGCTGGTTAATCATGCATTCTTTTTTTCATCAGTGGTTCAACTTTAAGTAAAACCGCAGGTACCAGTAACAGTTGGTCACTTATTGTATAAGTACACTTTACAAGCAGTGACACATAGCAAAACTGTCTTTCATATAGTATGTTACTTCACTTGCTTATTTATTAGCCATATATGCAAGTAGTCTACATAAATTAAAGAGTCATTTCATGTCTACTGGAAAGGAAATTGTGGTTTGTATAATGGAAAATAGAATGTAAAAGTATGCAGATGCTAAATATATAATCTATTTAATGTAAATGAGTAAAACACAGGTAATTGTTATGTATATAATCCCAATAAATGATACGTGTATACATAAATACTTCAANTAAATGGTAGAGAAAAGAGAGTATAAATGTTGGTTTTGCAGGTAGCATTCAAGCGGCAGTCAGCATGTATGCCAAAATGGTCAGCATCAGACACTGGCCAGCTCTAGCACTGACATGGTTAAGCAATTTGTAAGTGTAAAGCCCGTGTTGAGTGTTTTATTTCTTCTCCAGTGAAGACCAAGGAAGATTGTGCCAAGACACCTCAGANTATACAGCTTTCCTCTTCACATTTTGCCTTAGAATTAGCCAAGTCATTGACTGCATTTAGTGGTAGCCGGGGAATTCCTGGCCTGGCAGTGGAAACATTGGAAAACAATTAGCTTAAATCAGCTGCCTTTCAAAAACGGGAGCACTTTTAACAGCTACATTTTCAGAATATTTAATAATTATAGAAATGTAAAAAATAACAGTTATNTTCCTTATTCTCCTTCGTAGCCCTCCTGCTATGTCATTTAGCTTGGTTCCATCACTGGCATATAGCCATTAAACTCTGGAANCTCTGGTGTGCAAGTCATAGATGGAAAAATATCTCCAAGGAAGAGAGACCTGCAACGAACAGACTGGGAGAGCATAGTGTATATAATAAATGAGAAGGCCTATGGTGACTGCAGCCAGGTGTTGACATGTGAGGGGGTAGATTACACACCATTTTTCCATACAGGGAAAATACTGAGTTTGTGTTTTGCAGNCCCATGTATGTCCTACCCTCACGCACATTGCTTTATTCTGTGCCAATAAACTTGGGTGATGGTTATTAGGTTTAGATAAGATGATAGAACAAGTTTGGAAACCATGTTTAAAAGCCCCATCCAGGGATCATCCATAAAGGCAAACAATATTCTAAATGAATCACTACATGAATAAAATGTTGCAGGTCTACGACCAATTAAGTAAACAAAAAATTTTAAGTGGCCATAATGCAAATGAAATAATAAAAATGCTGAAATAATATGTGTGGAGCGGTTTATTAGAGTGCACTTTGCTGTTTGGGACTTTTTACCAGAGATTATTTTTTGGTTGTTCTCTCCTAGGAACAATCTGCCATCAACAATGCTATCGGGCTCCTCTTAGACCAGGCAATAAACAAGTACATAAAAACAATCAAAACATTTTATTCCTGATGNGGAAAAGGTGCCTATAACCACAAGTGTTGCCTGCACCTACAGTTCTATAATGGAAGGAAAAAAACTGATATAAAAATCACTGTAAAAACATAAAAAAAACCTCCCCAACCCAAGCCCTCATCTAACCTAGTTTATTATGCATCCGTACAGTTCCTAAAGTCCTCATGCATTTAACCCCATAGTCTTAAGGACCCCTCTGCACACGAGATGCAAATATGTCTGTCCAAACTAGGCATATTATGACATACGGCAGTAACGTCAGTGATTCCCATGACACTGACCTGAGGTAACCCAGCTGTCATCTTTATACTTACAAAATAAGGTCTGCTAACAGCAGGTTACACAGAGCCGCTGCTGTGAACAGAATTTATTACGTAAGTGGTTTTATATGTAAACTCTATCGGCTTGTGAAGCTATTGGTAAATGAGTAACGGTATATTTTAAGAGGGACTGTAGGGACTGTGATTTAGCCCATCTTTGTAAAAGCATTCATTCTCAGCAGATTTCCAGTGTAGTTATGGAAAATTGGGGCTCATAGAGATTACTAACTGAATAACTAAATAATGCTAGTTTAACAAAACCTCAAATAGACCTAAAATAGTGTTATGGAAAAAATACAGAATTAAATGTGTCTGCGCAAAATAAAACATGTATGGCATTATATGATTTTTGTATTACTACGGCCATATCACATGTAATCTAAATGTTTTACTGACTGGCAGATACTTTGTCATTGTTATTTCAAATATTTTCAGGATGTTTCTGTTTTAATCATTAAGCTCTGTAGCCACTGTTTGCAAAACTGTAACCATTAGCTAACAGTCTACACAGACACTGAGGGTTATATTTAAACTGCGGGAATGGAAAAGTGGAAATGATGCACATGGCAACCAATAAGATTCAAGCTGCTATTCTGCAGCATGTCAAATGAAACAGAGCTAGAATATGATTGGTTGCTACGGGCAACACCTCCAACTTTCCATTTCAACTAAATATAGGCCTAAATATCATATATATCTAAAGTTTCCCATCTGGTTATTGCTGTCAATAATCAAGGCATAAGAAGGAGAGCTATACTTAGTGACCAGCACATTGTCTCATTTCCCAGAATGAAATATTGGCTTTCTCCTAATATATTTTATACATGTCTNAGGTTCAAATATACCTACCAAAGAGTTCCAGGTGAGATTATAGGCCATCCTAACCATTCACTACAGCAATTATCGGATGTCTTTACACACATATTAACAACTACGAGACCCTGTTTAAATGATGAGAAAGTCCATTGTGAGGACAAGTCTTCTGAACCCTTCATATATTATTGTCAGAGTATATGAGTACAATGCAATCAGCTGCACAGTGGGAACTGTAATGGGCAATGAAGGCAAACAGCCTCTCAGTGACCTCCCTCTGAAGCCTATAACTCCTCTCTTCTCCACATAAAAATACCCCAAAAACACAACCTAAAGAGTTTAGTGTGTATGTATATTGATTTACAAGACATGTTGCTGATTTCATCTTCCTCTNAAGCAAGTCTTCCCTTTTATTGTCTGTCGGAGCCTATAAAACCACAGCAGCCATGACATTTACCGCACTAGGGGTAATGTTGCCTGCTGCTTCCCCCTGTTATTAATAATGCTTGTTTACCACATATTATAACATTTAAACAAAAAAGAATTATCTTCAAGAAACAATCGTGAAATGATATGGCTGATCTAGGTCTCTTCTTTGTTAACTCTCAGACTACATTTTCTTGGAGCCCAGTTCAGTACAGCAAGAGCATAAAATGATGCTTAGAAATGNGATACACATTTTCATTTCACACTTCATCAGCTTTTACAAGCATGCCTAACTGAAATATAAGACAGGGCCTGGAAGCCTCCTCTTTCACCAAGGTAGACACTGCAGAACACAGCACCGGTGTAGCTTTTTATTTTAGTTACCCAATAAAGTGTAAAGGCACAGCATCTACACAACAATGGGGTTTATTTATTACCGAGCCAGGATGCTTCGGACACATTCAGCATAACACAGCGTGTACATGTTCATAATTAACCTCTCACTATTTGTTCAGAGAACAGGGCTTTCACCAGAGACAGATGTAAACATTTGTGGGCAGGAAGAAGTGTGCACGTGAAAAGCACGTCACAAGAGTGTATAATGTGTAACTGGGAATGCCAATGACAGATCATCAGGAAACAGCGTCACTGGGGCGTAGTGAATCATTATCCACTTTATGACATGTGTTTGAAAAGAAAGATCTTTGCTAAGAGCATTTTTACACGGTTTGTCTATTCCATATAAAACAGTGCACTGCAAAGCATTTTTCTTATAGACCATATATTTCTGAAAAGAACATTTCATAGTATTAATTATAAGTACCATGTTTTGCGTCAGTCGCCTGCTAAGGTGACTTCTAATATTTAAGAATACACTCTAACCACTGTAGCACTTAAATTACATTCCAAACCTGCATCCAAGGATTTTCATACTATATATAACTATATATCATTACTTGATAGAAGTTATATATAATAGTAATGGAAAACCTAGATACAGACTTGNAATGCAATTANAGGAACTAGTCTAAGTATGAAACANCATTTTTTGCGTATATACAAAAAGTAACAGATTCCCTATTTGAAATTTACCATAATAGAAAAAATATTATCCTTGAACATTGTATACTACAGATGCACAGGGAAGGACACAGTAAGAATGTAGATATACACATACTAACATTTTCGTTGCAAACATATATAGATATAAACAAACACTCACCTCAGATAAACCTGAAACTTTCCCTTTCTCTAGAGGCTTGGTGATGGATGGGGTGTAGACTTTTGAGTCTGACAATGGTTTTCCTTTCATATAATGCTTTCCAGCTTCAAATATTTGTACTTCAACCATTTTACCAATAAATGCTGGGTCTTTTGGGACAAGTACCTTAAGAAAACAAATAGTAAAAATGGAAAGGAAAAATCTGTTAGTGAAAATGCTTAAGTATTGATTTATTTATTCAGTCAGTGATTATTCCATGTTCTTTTATCATATAGTCTTTGATACTCAAAGGAAAATATGTTTAGCTGTATTCTACCCTTAGTCACATGAGAAAAGGAAAGTATTATTGCCCCCCTTCCCAGAGGCATAGATAAAATGTGTGTGAGAGAGGNGGAGTGGAAACACTATCAGTAAGGCTGGACACACACTAGAGTGATTATCGCTCTATTCTTGTGGGAACTGATAAAAAGGACCATTTCCTCCTGGGGAAACGTCTCATTATCAGCTCCACACACTGGAGCAATAATTCTGAATGGGAAGAGGAAATCCTGTTCTGATTGGTAGACATCCTGTCCAGCTGATTGGACAAGATACCTGTCAATAAACACTGGACCTCTCTGATTGGGTAAGGAAGTCCTGCTCTGATTGGCAGACATCCAGACCAGCTGGTTTGGCGGGATGTCTGAATCAGCACAGGACTTTCTCTCCCAATTCACAGCTTTGTGGCTAAGCTGATTAATGTAAACTCTTTGCAAAACTGGAGCAAAAGTGCCAGTGTTTTTCTGCCACTTTATCACCATTAAAAAAGAAAATCTTCACACACTAGGCCAGTTTTTGCCCAATCCGTGATAACTGTGAAATTGGGCAGATAATCTAGTGCAGTGGTTCCCAAACTGTGTGCCGTGGCTCCCTGGGGTGCCACGACACTCTCATTGGGGTGCCCCAAATAGTTTTTTCCGATGTGGTGCCATGTTACTAGTGCACAATTTTACGCCTTGTATAGGAGCAGCACAAGATTTGATGTCAACATGAAGTATTTCTGTCTTTACCTAAATAGTTATTACCTTATTTTGACTCAAAAGATGAAAAAATTCGAAATAATTTTGTAATAGGGGGGCCTTGAAAAATTATGGAGAACCTAAGGGTGCCTCGACTGAAAAAGTTTGGGAACCACTGATCTAGTGTGTGGTCAGCTTAAGTATAGCAGTAGAATATCTGTCTGGTGGTGTTGTCGCCTCACAATGTTATGCAGAAGTGCAGTGTTTCATTTTTGTCGCTAAAAACTTAGGTGCTAAATAAATGGCAGTAAAACACACCAAGTTAATTAGATTTTTAATACATCCACCCAATATTTCCTTATTACTTACCTGTTCATAAAATCTATTATGGGCCACATAGTATTGTTGGTCAAATGATTCTTCTGTTACTAATACTTGCTGCTGTTGACCAATCTGCAACACAGAAATAAATATCATCAGTCTTCGTAATAAGTATGATACTTATTATTCTTAATTTCGCTTTATATAAATTCAGACTCTAAACATAATTTTACAGCTCTTGTTTGTCATTNGAGATATTCAAACTTTATTTTACACTTGTCTTTTCTTTATACTCTAGAACTGTGAAGACAATGGATCCCCCTGCCATCCTGCATGAAACATATATTGCTCTTGATGTTTAATACAGTGTTTCTCTGATAATAAGACCTACCCCGAAAATAAGCCCTAGCTGATTCCCCATTTTGTAGGGGAAAAAAAAAGGCATGACTGGGGGGAATGACGGGTATAAAAGCAGGACTGGGGGGCATTACGGGTATAAAAGAAGGACTGGGGGGCATTACGGGTATAAAAGAAGGACTGGGGGGCATTACGGGTATAAAAGTAGGACTGTTTATATAAATCTGTTAATGTTAACTAAAATAAGACCTATCCCGAAAATAAGCCCTATGGTGTTTTTTTGGACCCAAAAAAAATAAGACAGTGTCTTATTATCGGGGAAAGACGGTAGTTACATAGTCTGAAGACATTCTATAACAGAGGTGTTCGGATGCTCAGCAATGTAACAGGTTTGTGCAGTATGCATAAAATAATCAATATCATCTTATATATATGGTGGTGTAAAGCTATTACTTGCCATATCTAATACTTAAAATGATATAATAATTAATTTGTAACTAATTAGATAATAAATTAATTGTTATATTCACATTAAAGCTGCTCAATAAGATGATATACTTTATAATACCACGTTCAGATTACCAGCTTTAAAAAGCTGGGTTTACAGCCAGGGAAATTGGAGGGGCTTTGAAAAAAGGACTGTTCAGAGTAGCAGAAAAAGCTGGCTTTTTTGAAAAAAAAAAAAAAAAGAAAAAAAGAAAGCTGGGTTTGCACTGTTCACATTGAACCCTGCTTTTTGCTACCAGTACACATCATTACTCAGAAAATGTGCTGTAATTGGCTGTGATTGTTTGCATGAGGGGAGGAGGGAGAGACAGGCAAGACAGGCAGTATTGTGCTGGAAACACTGACTGTGTGAGCCAATCAGTGCTGCACACAATGGGAGAGGAAAGCCAGCTATGTACTGTTCACTCTGACTGAAAAAGGCAGATAGGAGGGCCAAACCCCTTCCAAAANGCAGGCTCTGAACANCAGCTTTCAGTAGCNNTTCACACCAAGTTTAGAAGCCGGCTTTTTCATAAAAAAAGACAGCTAATTTGAGGTCATGTGAACGGGGTACTATATACTGTATTACTCTAACTCCATCACCTTTCCCCTGAGAAGCAAGGCCAGTCCTCCCTCACAACCTTGGCAAACTATAAAATTATATGTTGAGCTACTCATATCAGCACCATAAGGCTACTTAATAAGAGGTTTCTGTAATGCCTATTGTATGTATACCAGGTAAATGATTAGGTCATTTGTAATATAGATGTTTTACGCTGTGATGTCATATGTGTACTGTTCTAATGTCACAAAACACAGATTCAGCACATAAATTAAGGAAACTGGGGGGAATGTAAAAATTAGAGCTGGGGAAATATTGTAAGCACCATCAATGATAAAGTGTATGTGGGATTTTCAAGGGAAGAAAGATTATTCTGTACTTAATTTTTATTAAGTAAACTAGACTCTCACTATATTATGGCTCCTCTAAGAGGCAGCTTTAGGTGTGCTTGGGATGTCTCAAGAAAGACAATGGGAGGAAAAATGAGACATGTCATGTACAAGGCCAAGCTTTTCATAGGGGGGGATCAGAGCTTGAAGTGGGGTGCATACAGTCACTACTTCTACTGATTTCATAGAAACTCTTAAATCTCCATTTACATACGTATTATTCTCTATGTTTCCATACCCACTAATTTTACATTTGAGAGGATATTATGAAACATTCACAGCCAAAGACATTTCAGCAGTTTGTTGACCCAATTGCTCAGCATTTTTTTTGTACTGAAACAAGATGTATTCATTATAAACTAGACTATAAAGCTGATTNAAGATTAAAATAAGGCCATGTACTNGGTCCTGTTAAACTCACCACCAGTCTGCCATAAGACACCCATGGCCTGCTTCCACACACACAGGACTCTGGATGAATAGTGTGAACATTCAGCCAGGGTCCAGTGACTTCAGTGTGTGTGGTATCTTGCTAGCCATTTTTGTTTGTTTTATAGATTTTGAAGGTTGCTGTATTTAGTCTGGGCTTTTTTGATGGTTGATTCACAGGCTTTTTTTTTTGGCAGGGGAAGATCCATTCCAGTCAGAGAGAAGACAGGTATGGTGAATTAAGTTGAACAGAAAGAGGATTGAATGAAGGTTAATGGAGTATGAGTGTATATTACAGTATATGCATGTGTGTGTGAAGTATATTCACTGTGAACAGTGCGTATTTGGGAATGTCTGGGTTATTTTAGAATTACATGGGTTTTCACCTCAGTACCACCTTGAGTGACCATGGGCCATGGTAACAAAAAAGTCTTCCTACAANTACACATTGATTTGCTTCTCCATTAAAAAATGCATAATACATGACCTTAATATGGAGATGTTCGTGGCTTACTGCTATAAAATCCTTGAGGGCATGGAAATATTTTGTATATTATTTATTAAATGTTTTTTGTATAGCAGATCATGTTACATTTTATCATTTCAACACTCATTGTCATATATATATATATATATATAGCTAATTTTCAAATATTATATAACAAGACATATTTTATTTGTATGTTCTGTTGCAGTAATTTCCATCCAAGTTCATGCAACCCTTTCCTTGGCTATGTTCCCAGAATCCAGACACCAAAATGACATTAGCAAGTATTTCAAATGTGAAACTGCTAACATAACACAGGTACAAATTGGAAGGATATAATCTTTTGTCAGGCATTACGTTATTTATAAACTCATCACAACTCTGTCGTCACCATTTATGTTTCCAGCTCAATGAAACAAATGCCCTGGCACCTCAATCTGCACCTCAATTCTGCTAAATTATATACAGTTCTAGTAATAACAAACAATTATTTGCCTTTTAACCACTTAGAAAGGGGCTGATTCATGTATTTTTTGGTGGGGTCCAGCCAATCTACTGGGACCAGGTATGAAGTGTAGAACAAGCTTGGTAGAGCAGTTGTTAATTGATCAAATATGTCATGGAAATGTTTAGTTTCCGGGACAGTCAATAGGAATGTCCTGATACACACTGCTCTGCTAATATAGACGCAACATTATTTAAATAGTAGCGTACCCAGCATTCACAATGGATTTCAAAGACCATCAAAATGATACCCACGCTGGTCATGAACTCTGAGAACCGCTTTGCAGAACCTCTGCCTAACAGACCAGAAACTACTCCGGGCCACCATCAGAAATAGTGGGGCCTTTGACTGACAAAATAAGCGACCCCCTCAGAATATTTTGGACAAAATATATCATACCTCCCAACGGAACAAGGTGGGAGACTTGTACATATACACATGTATCTGTGTTTATTTATATATATATATATATATATATATATATATACACACACACACACACACACTACTGCATATAAATTCTAGTTCCAGTTTTTGTCACTAGCTTTTAAGTGAACATCAATCATTCTGTTTTAATTGACATTTAAAGAGATGACATAAGACTGGAACATAATTCAAATGGTCTTAAAATGTACAATATACACATAGATATGCAGTATGTTTATATATAGGTCACAGTGCTCCAATTTTCAATTAAAAATTTAGAAGTGGTAGTAGGGAGCGATAGAAAATAATGGGAGGGATTGGAGAGGTTTAGTTTCTTTTCATTACATCAGTGGGAGAATTGCTGGTATGGCACACCCATCCCATGTATACACTCCCACTTTGAGCCCTGGGTCCCACCACAGATGAACTAATTTGCGGCCACATCAGATTATATATATATATATATATATATATATATATATATATATATATATATATAGGTCCTCTCCTCTGTGTTAAGCCTAGGTTGTTTTGTGCAACACCCCCTTCAATTTTATTTTCAATCTGTACCAAAAAAGAAAACAGCCTGCAAATACAGTTACGGTATCAAACCTACAATACTCGCACTCTCCGTGAATATACAAGGGATTTAAATAAATGGTACTTATATTAGTTGGAAAAAAAAATGCTACCCCTACAGCATAATAATCTGTCCCCTAAGCCTGCGTACACAAGCATGACGCGAACATTAATGTTAGGTTTATACAACAGATTTAGCCCATGCAGGCAGATGCCCTTTTGCCATTTGCTGCTCTGGTTTTTGGGCTGAGTGAGCAGGAGGGATTAAGTACAGTACTATAAAAGTTACAGNCGGACAGACTCTAATGGTGCCACATTAGCATAAGAAAAGCAAGCGCCTCCGTCTTTGAGCGGCGGGCAATGCATCTCATTAAAGGCAACTGAATAACCATTATTTGGGCCCCTTCTGAATACTTCTGGCAGGAACACAAGAGAGTGTGTATGTGCGTTTGCTTTCTTGGCCCAAGCTTTCAAGCTTCAGGGTAAATAGCTCCCTTCTATGGCTGTGCACCTGCAACTGACTGCTTCATTTTGATTCGGTCCCCCGCTGTGAAAACGTAGCTTCTTCAAGCATATACAAGCTCTGCCGCACAGTTCATAAGTAAATTATATTCAGGGACGTCAGTTGTGACCTAAAAATGACAAGTTCTTTCAAAACTATCTGCTTGCTGTTAATAACTAGCCCAGTGACCGATAAAGCGGACACTTGGCTTCTGCACTTCTGCGTATGCTCATTACAAATCAGAATAAACTGGCACATGTTCTGGGTGATTTGTGCACACATGTAAGATACACTGCTATCTAATAAATCATATTAAAAAAAGCCATTAAAACAATTTGGTTCTTTACATAACAATTTAATGTTATTTGTGTAATTTTATCTTGTAGAACTTAACAAGTCTAAGTAGACACAAATCACTGTTTCAATGTAAACAAGGTTTAGTTATACAATATAAGAACAAGTAATTTAGGCCCGAAATGGGAGACTGTTACTGCTTGTAAGCGGGATTTCATCCAGGACAATTCATTAGCCTTTCACATAGTACAATGTTAAATTGGGCTTTCTGGGTAGTGATGGACTTTCTTTGCTTCTATGCACATAAAAAAAAATAAAAGCTTTAAAAAAGAAGATATACAGCAGACACGACTTGCTGGATAGAATACAAAAAGCCCTCTTTTGATTCTTGGTGAAAAGGAGAGCAGATGGGGTTTACGTGACTCAGTAATGCTTTAGCTACCACACGTTCATCTGCATGTCCCACAGCAACACATACAAAATGGTAGCACAGATGAGATCTGCCACATCACTCACATCTAACAAATGAAGATACTGGAGTACTCTTCAGGAGGCGTACTAGCAGCGTTCTCTTATTTGTAGCCGCATGTTTTAAATTGCTGTCATTTCCAACAGACAGACTATAACAAGAGTGATGGTCAATTTCTAAGGAATTACAATATTATATAAAAAAGTAAAAAACTAATGGTAGAACACACATGCTGTAGAACAATGTGATACCCTTCTGACGATACCCAACACCTGTACAAAACAAAAATGTGTGTGTGTGGGGATAGTGTGTTATAAGGGGACGCGCGCTATAAGGGACAGCTACTGGAACTTACAGGTTACACAAAAACACATGATTGCTGTGTGTGTATCTATGCATGTAACACAACACAGGCCTTACTGCTGTCACACCACTTATGAGGATAGCCCTCCANGTTTAACATTTACTAGACAGCTTGTATGAGTAGTTAATCTTCAGTTAGTGGAATACTTACTACCATATTGGAAACTCAGAAGAGCTCTTTCCCCCTGCGGCCATGTAATTAAAAGCTGACACAAAAAGATGACATGCCTTCAATCTGACTAAGCCATGTTATAAGTGACTGACATGCGGGCTCTCAGGTACGTATTCATGTTTAATACCATTGGCAAAACCGCTTAACAGGGAAAACTAAAGGTCAGCAAATAACATAACAAGTGTTGGGACATAATTCAATATTTACATGAAACACTACTGTGCATTAGTACACATTGCCTGGAAGAAACGCTTTGTTACATACAGTATATTATTCAGCCTGTTATGCATTACANGGTCTTTGCTGGGGATAAAATGTAGCATCACTAGAATCCCACAAATCTGTTGTAGGAGAATGTAAAATGAACTAGAAGAAAGAGTAAATAAAGAACTAAACCTCTCCCTGCCCCATAAATTGATGTTATCAGGCTGAGCAGACACTCATTTACATAAGTAGTGAACACGTTCCACTTGATTTGCATTAAAACAGATCTCTGGTGCTCAGATAACACGGCGCAACATGCAAATCTTTGAATTTTGATTGGAGGGTCATATTCATTTGCCACATAATCTGACATTCCTCAGAGGGTATCACTAACCCAAGCCGCGCATTTGTTTCTGAGGTAACGACTTACATTGTTAAAATGTTATTTAATTCCTGCACCCTGTGCCGAAATAAAGCCTGCTGACCTCAATGCAAACTGGAGTTAAGCTTATGTGTTTAACTACTTGAATCCTATCTAAGCTACTGCCTAGAATGCTCCGTGACACCTCAATAGAATCCTATTATGACCCTTTCCCTGCCACACATTCAGTAATTATCTTCACAGTTCTCGAATACTCCGAATTATCCCGTGCTCCTAATATTCTGCCCAGTTACATATCAACATAATATATACATTTTCCATCACACGTTAAATGGTGCAAATACTCCTCTTTCTATAGTAAATCATGTTATAACGATTTGCTACATACACTGGCTTTAACAGTTTTCATGTATTTATACAACATGATTTAGAACGACTGTTTACACTGTGATAAAATATGACTAAGGTATTTAAACCGGAGAAGAAAGCAGTCCTTGAAGTTTAAACCCCTATTAGGAATCCATCTTTGAAAAGAGAACATTAAGTTACTTGTTGGCTGAGGACACACCATAGTCTATATATATATCAAATATACAGACAATGGGGTGGGGGGCATAGCAGGAAATGTCGACCCCATGCTGCTTACAACACATCAATACTTCAGGGCCAGTAGGGAAATTTAACATTTGTGCCAATCAAATCTGTAACCTTTGTGAAACAACCAACAACTAAACTGACAACAGCAAGGTTTCTCTTCCTTAATGATGAGGACACCTGTCTCACTGACATCAACAAATTATTTCCCAGGTCAGCAATGAATAGCTGTGGTCGTACCCATCGGACAGGATTGATGGAAGCCAATTCAAGTGTTTCTCCGTCACCCATTATTCTTGTTAGAATACTGCACTGACAGATCCCCAGTGGAATAAGCTCTATAAAGCAGCACGACTATGACACCTTTAGGCCTGTGAACATAGCAAATGAACTTTCTCTATAGCAATTATACTTCTAATTACATTCCATCCTTCACAGACCCAATGTAATCTAATAGACTGGTGCCTTGCCCAAGGTAGAGCAAAATCCGAACTCAAGGATAATGAAAAAGGGCATGAGAGCATGTCATAGAGCATTCTGTCATGCGGCTACAAATTATCCGTCATTAATCTATATCAGGGTTACCAGTCATCCCGGGAGACCCAGAATTCGGGCAATTCACTGCCTCAACCTGGGTCCCGAGAGATTTGATGACTCTCCTGAGACCCAGGTGGAGGCAGTGATTTCATGAAAGACAGTCTAATCGCTACAATGAATGGGTGGGGCTTGATGACATTCATAACAAATGTATGGGGTTTGCCATCCAGGGGCGGGGCTTTGGACATGATTTACATAAATCCCGGCCTCCATCCAACCCCATGCTTGGGGGTATATTTACTAAGCAGTGAGATTGAAAAGTGGAGATGTTACCCGTAGCAACCAATCAGATTCGAGTTCACATTCTCCAGTGTGTAAAATGAAAGTGAGAGCTTAAATCTGATTGGTTGCTACGGGCAACATCCCCACTTTTCAATCTCACTGCAATCTCACCGCTTAGTAAATATACCTCCTGGTTTCCCCCGGGAGGTAACTCTGATCTGTGTGTAAAAGCATGTAAAGTATACACTCTATAGATACATAATTGTTTTGCAAACTTTTGGTATTATTTCTAACAATACATATTATAAAAGCTAGAATCCTATTCATTACATTCACACACACTGATCCAATTATATAATGCATTATCTACAAATCTGAATATAGCAAGTATGATGTGTATTGCAGATACACTAATACTTAAAGCTACACAGATTATATACACTAGATACTGTACAACACTGGCTTGTTTATTCATGGACTTATCATTTATTTGTAGTACAAAATGAACAAACATTTAGTCACAATCATTTCTTTCCCATGAGTAAACTCGGGCATCTAGGACCCAAACGATAAGATGGAGCCTGCAGTATGTTTAACAGCTGTGAGAAACTCCGTTCTCACATCTTCTGAAGCAGTTAAGGTGTGTTAATATTTAATCAGGCAAATTTCAAAACAATAACTTCATTTCCCTTTACATGAGTAATTTCCAGATTTCAAATACAAATATGTGGGCATAGTCAGGGTGTGCAGTTATAAGCATTAGGTAACAATATAATCTGCTATACTCTGCCAGCCAAACCAAATACACAACGAAAAGAGTTTCCTCAAAACCTTTTATACCTGCACATCACAGAAACGTTACGCAGAGAAACCTAAGACCTATAACCTTCAAAAGGACAGCACGTGACCCCCATGAAACCAGATTAACAGACCTTTAATGTAATGTCGCAGCTGTGGCAAGCTAAAGAATAATAAAANATGAAGTGGATAATGAAGAACACCACATCCCACTATCTCACATCATTCCTAACTGTACATATGTGGGTGAAACAATCCATACTATAGGGGTGAGCAGAAATATATGTGCCCCGTAGACACTCTGCAATAGAGGTTAGTGGGACATCAGAAACTATAAAACTGATATGCAGGCTCTCAGTTGTGACCAGGGGTCTATTGGCCATAGAATTTACAGGGAATTTTTNAAGGTAGGCCAGTGACTAGATGCACATGAGATGTACATGAGATGTACATGAGCTAGTATAAGCCTTACGTACACCACACTACTTTTAAGAGAGGAATGGAAACCTTAAGGTATGCTTCCCCAATGTAAATTTCTAATTAATTATTAAAAAATATATATATAAATAGTTTTATTGGCACAATTTTAATCAAAATAAATGGCTACAAATTTTGTAAGTTCACATTGGTTTAACAATTATTGCACGCAATGGCAAATAGTTACACTCACTGAAAACAGTTGTGATATATGACAGCAGTCCCCACCATTTCTGAAGGCAGATAACCCCAGGGTATGTACCAGCCATGTGTAAAGCAGCCTATATAACATACAGGGTCTCTACAACANAGTAAGAAGACATGGAGCGAGCTGCGAAGTAACAAAGACAATATAATGTAGGTGCCTGAAGCAGGTTTCAATATGTAATATACGTCCAGTAAATATAGTCTCATTGTATTTATCATACAGGGACTTAAGTTGACCATTAGCAAGTAGCCTAATAAGATTTTAGCTGCTGTTTCGTTGCAGACAAGGCTCAAAGTGGGAAATTTTAAATAGGGGTATGGTGCCAATAGGGGTATGGTGCCAAGCCTCGCCCCTTCCAAATCCACAATTTTGTGATAAATGTTCCCCCCATGGAAAAAAAAACAGATTTTTTTGTGATTGTACCTGCCAACAACAGAATCGTCTATATGTATAGGATCATACTGGATGTTCTTCTGAAGGAGGCATAGGATGTGGCTATTATGTATATTGAGCTCCCTTCACTGTATCAGGGAGCAATTCCAATTCTATCAGAGGAAGACACAGGAGTCTTAGAGTAGGACTGCACTGTCAGAATTCCCTATAAGTTAGGGGACTGGCGTGCCCTCACCTGCAACTAAAGCTGACCATCTACTAGAACAATTTTAGCCCAAATCCACAATTTTTAAGAACACCAGAAGAGCCCCAGTAGATAGATAGATTACACTCATGAGTTAAGCCCGGCACACACGGAACGATAAATCGTACGATCGTTGAATATGCATATCTCGAACGATCGGTAAGGAAAACACTCACAGGTGAGAAAATTATTAAAAAAAAAAGGCAGTACATACGGGACGATTAATGCAGCAAATCTTTAGATTTTTTCTTCTCAGAGCGTTCGTACGTTTCTACGATGCGTTGTGTTTCAGCTGTAAATCGTAACGATTTATCGTTTCGTCATACACACGAAACGATTCTACACACGACGAACGATTAAAAATTCTGCGTGCAGAATGATGAGACCGTCGTAACGATCGCTAATTAAACTGTTCTCAGCTGGGGAAAATAGGACATCGGCCTTACACACGGCAACGATTTATCGTTCATAACCGTGACATCGCCGTATCGTAGCGATTTATCGTTCCGTGTGTGCCGGGCTTTACACTCTCATGGGCAAAACCATGTTGAATTGCAGGGGAGGTAAATTTAATTAGTTGCAATCATCATGACAGCTGATGTTTCCTAGTCTAATAACAGTGTAACAGTAACGCTGGTCAGTATCTGTGTGCAAAATGCTAAAATAAAGTATTCTCCCTGCATGCATACACTGACATTAATTTTACCTCCCCTGCAATTCATCCCCATGAGAGTGTAACTCATGAGAGTGAAAAGATGAATCCAGCCCAAAGACTTGTATGTAAGGTCTATTTGTATGCCACAATCGTGATTTGTCCTTTGACTTTAGCTGCCCTTTAAACTCTACTCACACACTAGAGTGTGTATATTGTTAGTCAGCAAACAAGAACACAAGGCGCAGCCACAAATTCTGAACATAAAAGAATAGTCAACTGATTTGCGGATCTATGTAGCCTGTTCTGTCACCTACATGCAGTGAATTCTAATGACCCATTTTATTGTACTTGAGCTTCTGATTTGCACTTTGTACTGTCTGCATTCTTTCTTTTTTGTTACAAAAGCAGCTCATGCTCTGTAAATAATCGTATTTTTACCATAAAAAAGAAANCGCATGTAGTAGCCCAGGCGTGCTTTACATTTTTATTGTTTTAGAATTTGCCCCAAAACATGAAAGGAGGGAAAAGTCCTACCATAAGAGTAGATAGAGCAAAATAATAAGGTACAATACACATTTAGAATACCATAAGAGAGTCTCCCCCTACAGGAGAGCAGGAAAACATTCCTGTTACTCATGGATGCCTTAGAAAACATGTACGCTGCCAATAAAATAAACTACTATAGCGTAACGGTCTAACAAAGAAAAAGGGGTTCATTATAACCCAGAACGGCAAGGTCTCATGGGCAGTCTGGATTGATTAAGCATCCAATTAAGACTTACTGAAGTAGCTTCTCAAGGTAAATAATAAATGCTCACTAGGTTCACTGCATAGACATGTACGAAACTGTGGAACACTACAGAAAGAGCCAGCTTCTGCCATTTCTAACCATTAACCATTTCCAGCGATTAATCATTTCTTTTTTTACACACGAACTGGGATACTTTTTTATATTACCCATTTCATTTGTTAGCTGTGCCTGTAATTTATTAAATTGTATATGACTTCAGGCTTTTTTGGCAAAGATGCTGCATCTTTCCATTTGATAATTCTTTCCTCGACGACATTTTAATAAGCCTCACATGCTCCTTCTGTTACCTGCAGCATTTGCTCCAATGCAGTCACCAAAAACAGACTTAACCAGTGTGCTGGGGATACGAGGAAGGCATTGCAGTAAGAGACTGGGGAACAAGTCAATATTTATCACTAATTACAACAGTCCCATAATGTACCCATTTTGATGGGTTACATCTGCTTCACAACACCCAGTTTATGACACTGTGGTGGTACTGCTACTTTCTTTGCTAAAAGCAATTAAATTGTACCCTATATTTTTATTACATCACTAACACTAGATATGCGATCATCATTTAATGTTGAGATGTATGTCAATCCATTTTTATAGAATAATACATGCGATATAACAAGAAACGAATATGTTGCAGTAAACTGGCCAAGCAGAAAGCTTCTCTCTCACACTGGTCAAGTAATTGGGCCGATAGTTGTATGGCAGGATTATGGTTATGTAATGGTTAATTGACCTATTGCCATGCATAAAATATATACGGAGATAACTACTAATATTTCATGCTCATGACCAGCTAATCTGATAAAATAAAGGCCTCGCTCATCTGCCAGGAGAGGGGACTGGCGCCAATAT
>JABWIB010002397.1:30388-43416 GCA_016617825.1 Platyplectrum ornatum | reverse complement strand
CCCCCCCCTCATTCTTTGCAACAGATCAGTTTCTTGACTATACCTGGGGAGGAGGTTGCCCTTACTGTCAATGGGACAAAGCTTCCTTGCTCCAGAGGATTGCAGAATGGTGTGTCATCCTAAACAGTGGGTGCTGCTGGAAGCCCAGTTTAAGTCCATGCCATTGCAGCTCTTCTGTGTTTGCCCAGGATCCCTCGATTCACTCATCCCGCCATAGCCCTGACCTTGTCTGTCTGAGGAGGAACAAGATTGCAGGGCTTATTGTTCTTATTACTCTCTCTCCCCTGAACCTGTTATTTTCTAATCCTGACTTCCCCCCATGCAGAATTGCTGATTGCTGTATCTTATTCCTTGTTGGTATTGTTGAAGCAGATTCCGCTATGCTTTGATGTTTATATTTGGTTTCAGTTAACAATAAAATCAGAATTGATTCAATGAATACATATTTAACTAGAAATACATAATTATGCCCTATAGTGATTTCCCTTTGTATGCAGTGTAAATGCTGTATCTTCGATGCATTATTGTTTGCATTGGTGTTTCTGTTCTCAGGATTTTCAATAACCAAACTAAATTAGTTTGAGGGATTCGTGGGAATTACAGCTGATCCACACAAATTACTTAAGGCAAGTGCAAGTAAATTGTGTAAGTACTGTATGTGAATGATCGTGCCAGTAATGCAGAATGCACTCCAAAGATCCTGGAGGTTGTGATAACTTGGGTAGAGCATGTACACATGGTGGGCAGGTGGAGGCATATAAATTGTAAGGGCTTACACGAGATCCTCCTCCTGAGCCAGGGCAGGTGAGGTAACGTTATGGTAGGACTCTGTTTTTTTAAGCTCCATATATACAAATGGAGGGTACTATCCTTGTACCCTCATACAAATTTAAGATCACAAATGTGAATATAAATTTTAGTAGTGGAGTTCTACATGCAGGAAATATGGGTGTCTGGTCCCAGTCAAATAGAAATTGGAAATCCTTAGAGCATAATAAATTCCATGACCATGCAAACATTATATTTGGGGCTCTATTTATAAAATATGCGAAACAATGCCATACCAGGCTCGCATCAGCTCGCTGCGAGCCTGGCAGGATCGGTTCGCATATTAAAAAAAACTTACCTTTCACGTGAAGTCCCGCGATGCCATTCGATGTCTGGCGTCTGTTCGGGTCCTTTTCTCGTCACCGAATTACACAGATTACTTGCGCATGCTCAGAGTCCACCCGTCTTCACGACAGGTCGATAAGGTAAGGTTAAAGGTCTCTCCCTGAACCACCAATATTCTTTATATATATATATATATATATATATATATATATATATATAGATTTAGATTTTTTTTTTAGTTCATTAATATTTAACAGGGGAGGGAGGGAGGGGGGTGGCATGCACCAGGCAGCCAATTAGGATGCCTTTAAATTGCTATCGCATTGAGCGATAGCAAAAACTTCTTCTTACGCCAGCCTTGAGCTGGCGAATTAATTTCGAGTGGAGCGGAGACTCGTTTTAAATACACGAAGCTGCTGGCCCGCTTAAGGAAGAACGGGCCGGCGAATAGGAGTGCATCGGGAGTGGAAACTATCGTTTCCACTGCCGATGCTTGTTTTTTAAATCACATATACGTTCGTTTTGAGGTGAAGTGCCAGTTTTTTTTAGGAAAAACTGCCACTATCACCTAGAAACGATCATTATAAATAGAGCCCTTGGTCATTTGTTTATAGTGCACCATTGAAATCAATATAACAATTTAAAAAATGGATATATTTAAAGTGTGTTATTTATCAATATGTAAAATGCACCATAAGAACACCTCATTATTACATAAGCAAAGGATAAAGGTCATTTTATAATGCGAACCAAGTCAGAAAATAACTTTATAAAAACTTTATCAATACTCCTTTATGTAACAATTTCCGCAAATGCTGTGTAAAAGAATCATGTTTTCACTCTTAAAATGCATAGTCTTCAACTTGTGGAGTAGAGCTTTTTGCTTTAGACCTGCGCAGACTTGTTCCCCTTGTAATAAGGTCAGCATAACCTTCCTTGTGGGAAAAAGCATAGCTGGATCTGCGATTTAAAGTTCCTCGCTTGAAAGGTGTGGTCATTGCAACTGTAGTCACCTCACTTTGCTTATTTGATCCATAAGAATTAATCTGCAGATAAATAAATATTATGAAAACTTGGACAAATATGGACAAAACAGAAATCAACGTCTTTCCTCCTCCCCCCGGCATCAACTTGCCCCCTACTATTTCTATTACTATCACCACCATCACCTCCACCACTCATGCCTGCTACCTACTGTAGGTGTCATCCTCATCACTGTCCTTTACTCCCCATATCCGCGCCCTCTCCCAGTCATGCCACTTTGACCTCCGCAATATAGTTCGTATCTGTCCCTTCCTCTCCCCTACTTCTACTGAGCTCGTTTAACTGTCACCCCGCGGCCAGAAAGTGCTGACAGCTGCATTCTGTACTGCTGCCGGGGGGAAAGGACCAAAAATATTGTCCCGTTCCCGGCTAAGGCCCATTGCGGCTTTAAAGGGAAAGAAGACTGACAAATCTGTCAGATCTGTCAGTGTTCTAATATTAAGCACAGATCCTGTGCTTATTTTACACAAGCAGGCTATTAGTCACCTGTTTGTAAATTAATAAGAGCAGGATCTGTGTAAAAAATTTAAAAAAAAAATGTAAAAAAATAATAAAAAAATAATTAAAAAAATAATTAAAATTATAAAAATTATAATAAAAAAAGAAAAAAAATGAAAAAATGAAAAAACTAAATCTATTGTGTCCATGTGTGTGTTTTTTTAAAAATCTTTTAGTTTTTTTGCTGATACAAAATTACCTGTTGGGGGATTTTACTCTACTGATACAACCGGAACTCTGCAAAGTCAACATGGCGCACTAAAACCATTTCAGCTGAATCTGTGCTAAAAACGCCAAATGGCGCTCCTTCACTTCACCCTCACAGTGTACCCAAATAGCGTTTTACAACCATATATGAGATATTTCTGAAATCTGAAGAATCAGGGGATTACATTTTATGTTTTGTCTCATGGGTAACATCTGTCCTGGTTAACACTGGTTCTGAATAAAATGGATCAACATGGAAAATTTGCTAAAAAAAAATGGGAAATTTTAAAATTTTACCCTCACTTTGCTTTAATTCTTGTTAAACACCTAAAGGGTTATCAAACTTCCAGAGTGCTGTTTTGGATACTTTGAGGGTGCAGTTTTCTAAATGGGGTCATTTGTAACTTTTTGAAAATGGCAAAATTTTCACATTTTTCATGAAATTTGCGCATTTTTCACTGTATCAACCAAAATTCACCACTAATTTAAAGTACAATGTGTCACGAAAAAACTATCTCCGAATCAGTTGAATAAGTAAAAGCATTAAAAAGTTATTACCACACCAAGTGACAAGTCAGATTTAGAAAATAGGGCTTGGTCATTAGGTACCAAATAGGCTGCGTCATTAAGGGGTTAAAACAGAACTAATAGCCTAGTGTACATAGCATTGCAAATATTCATTGTGTCTTTCTTGCCATTGCTTTCTTTGATTGCCAACGACTGTTAGTTACTGGTACAATATCACATTTGTTTTTAGGCGCCCATGATTTATCATACCAAAGCCCATTGCATATTCACGACAATGGAATCAAGTCAGACTAGCAAATATTAAAGAGAGATGTAAATCACAAATGTTATGGTGAATCACGTGTGTGTGTGTTTGTGTACATCAATCAGATTTTCAGTTGTTAACCAATCAAGATATTGCATCTTTTATCACATTTTATATAAATATATATTGTGTTCCCAGGTTTAATTCTGCAGTAAAACTGATCATTTTAAATGAAATTTTACACTAATATGAATCATTAAAATTCACAGTGTTTGGACATTTTCCTTATTATAAATGTATAAAGCAAACACAACTGAATGTGCATTTTAATAATTAATACTTACATGTTGAACTTTGTTAAAATTGATCACTTTGGTGACAAAACTGAAAAGAAGTGACGGAATAATGCTAATTCCCACAGCCAGCAGTATGATAATCCAGATATACCCATGGCTTAATGTATTACGTGTCACATCTATTATAAGGAATAAAAAAAAACATACAAAACAATACTTTTACATAAATAAGATTGGGCACAACATATTTCAATTGCGTTTTTTCATGCTTTTGTCCAACTCTAGGACTTTGTGTAGTAATTTCATTTTAAACTATGGATAAAGTTAACCACACACTATATAATGTTACTGGCATAATGCATAACATATAATGTAGACAAATTGCAAGATAAGAATCTCTCGCCCCCCTATACTGCCATGAATCAGCAATAATAGGACCAGTAGTGGTGATTAGTCATAATACAATTATTTGGTCAGAACATATTAGGACTGGTTGAGGTAATGTAGGTGGCCTTCCTAATTGCATACGACTAACCAGTAATTTTATTTATTTGGGACATGTACAGAAAAATCCATTTAGCTAAAACAATGCTATTTGAAAGTTTTTATTTCAAAAGAGATATAGACATTTTTCAATTGTCACATGTACATTTAAAAAGCCATTAAACGCACAACATCTATAGAATCTTTGTATATTAAAGTTATAATAGCAAGATTATCCTAGTGATTGTAAATGGTCTACTTGTAGCAAGAATGGATCAGGCCCCTTATTACCGCTACTACAGACCTAAGCTTCTTATTAGGACAAGATTAATTACCCATCATATGTAACAAGTCAGTAAAAGAGAATTACAGTAATTATGCTACAATCTACTAAAAGCATGACATCCATTTTCACTTAGTTTTGAAAAGAAAAACTTCTATGGTTATTAATAAGCCTTTTCTTCGTTTGCATTTGTAAGGTTAATGTGTAACGTAAACTTGAAATGCATTTGTAATGCAGGGTGGCGAGTATGTGGTCATCAAAGGACTAAAGTGGACATTTGCACTTATAATGCTGTGTTGCATTATCAGAAATTCACTACAGAAATTGCTGAGTCTGCCATGGAAACTGCCAAGATATACATATATGTGTCAACCATCTGTAAATCACATCTGCTATTAATTTTATAGCTCTGCAAGGAACCATACTACAATGGATGATTGAACCAAATATGTTAGAAATCTTTACAGACTTGCAACCTTTCTACATAGTTGTAAGAGAAGACTACTAAGTATGGGCTCCATTTACCAAGCCAAGATAACTTCAATTTCATATGATAAAGTCCAATTTCATATGAAAATGGACTTTATCATATCAAATCAAAGTGTGGCATATTTAAAACCCTTGAAGTGGTGATTAAAACTTTGCTTCCAGAGTAATGAAGATGATGATATTACCTCTATCCCTCTATCCCCCCTATATGGGAAGGAAAAGGGTGGTGATATATGGGGAGACCACTAGGTTAGTCTAAAAAATAAGTTTAGAAATACATAAAAAAACATTTGCTGAATCATCTTGCAAATGATTAGGTGCAATCCATTTGAAACACACCTAACACTGAAAATGCATGAGCATAATGCATCTGTTTTCCCACTTCCTGATAGATTCACAACACTAGTAACACTTTTTTTTGAGTCTATAATATACTCTCCACTCATGCAAGGATACTTTGTATTGTGAATAATGCTAAAGAGTATTGCCATCACCATACCAACCTCCTCTCCCCCATTTCATTGTTTTACTGCAATAATGTGTTTTATACATTCCCTTTCTTCAGTGATCTGAACGCGCTTTGTACTACAGGGGTATAGTAGAAGAAGTAGTTATGCTTTTTTTTTGTATGATTACCGAGTATAAGCCGAATCGCCTAATTTCACCTAAAACTTATTGACATCATACTTATTGGGATAACTTATTGACATCATACCGGAAATGACTCAATAAGCCAAGGTCAATTATATACAGTAATTGACAATATAAATTTAGTAACTGTAGTAAAAATATTGGGCAACATACAGAGTTGCCAGACATCCGCTAGATTCAGCCTTCTATAATCTCTGAGCCCTATCTCTGAGTTGTAAATCCTAATGTAAAATGGGGACTACTCAGCATAGGCCTCACCCCAGTGCATTGCACTTCCTTGTAGAAAGTTTGGATCCTGAGCCATACAACTGCTACCAAAAAGGTTTCCATTATGGAACCCTGGACCCAGATCCTTACTGAGGATGCAGCACATGTACATGTGTTATTTCAAAACTATGATTGGAAAAAGGCAGTGCACATGCACAAAACTACGTCTTACATGTCGTAACTGAACCGATCCGGTGTCCAGCGAAGACCTGGAACATAAGTATATTTTTATTTAATTTATTTACATTTTTTTACTGGTAGTATTTTTAGGTAAACAAAAGATGGCCATCCACGATTATAGTGAATTTTGGATAAAAATTGGCTTCCTAAAAAAACAAAAATGGTGACAAAACACTAAAAACCTTAAATCAATATTGTTGATCAATCGTATTTTACCGAAAAAATAGAAATAAATTAAATAAATGTATAATTAAGTGTCAAGTGTCTTCGCTGGGCACCGGAGCGGTGCCTAGCTTCTTCCTCCGATGCTCTGGTGCCCCCATCGTGACATTGTCCATCGTCCAGAGGACGTAATTTATTTCTATTTTTTTACAGGTCTTCCAGTCTTTCCTATGGCCACCATGAGAGCGATATCATTCCCATGGATGGCCACCTTAAGTCTGTCCATACATTTTAAATGGTCCTCCCCTACAGTACAAATTGGATCTGGCTCATAAATATCAGGACCTTAGTTGCTGAATAATTCACTTTTTAAAGGTTCCATAACATTTTTCATTTAGAAAATGAATATGTTTTAAATTGATGTAGTTTCAGCTTTTCAAGTAAAAGCACCTCAGAATTTAGCATTCTATACTATTTGTAATTATTAAATTATATAAGCAAATCTGAATAAAGTGTCTGAAATAAAACTAAATACACATATCAATCTAAATTCACATATTCCCCCTCGGAGGAGGAATGGTCGCGGATATTTCGCTTCTCACACTCATGCTCCCGTAGTCTGACAGTTGTCGAGACNCAACTTAAGATCATGACTCGTTGGTACAGGACCCCCCAAATTCTCCATTCCTATCTCCCAACAGTCTCTGCCTCCTGCTGGCGGTGTTCGTCAGCTGTGGGATCTCTGGACCACATCTGGTGGGGTTGCCCGGGGTTAGCTCACTACTGGAAATGGGTTTTGGAACTCTCTAGGACCATCACGGTCTCTGATGTTCCGGCCGACCCCAAATTCTGGATCCTGTCCCTGCCCCCGTGCTCTCCCACGTCGTTTAAGCGCACTCTGCTCATGCACCTGGGCAATGCTGCTAGGGCCGTCATCCCGGTGTATTGGAGGTCCCCCGTCCCCCCCTCAATTGCCGAATGGCTCAAGCGGGTAGCGTTCTACCATGACATGGACGCCATCATACTCTCAGCCACGGACCGTTTTCAGGACTACCTCGTGACCTGGGGGCCCTGGCTCCAATTCACGGACTCCGCCCAGTACCCTGCTCTCATCCAGACCACTGACTCTGCAGTGCCGACAACCTCGGCTGCCTCGCCGGCGCCACCCGTGTGAACACCGCTTCCACCCCCACCGCTCCCCCCCTCCNTCTTTCTTCCCTCCTTTCTATACCCCCTCTTGGTGTCCTTCCCTGGTTTCATGTACAACGTTCGCAAAGTTCTTGTGATTTACAGATGCCAGTTTATTGTACTATTTTGTTCTGCCTGTGTTGATGATCACCTGTAATGCCTGTTTCATTTGTACGCCTTTCTCCAATAAACACAGAATGGATACTAAATTCACATATTATATCTTATTTTCAGCATATCTGCATTAAGCATGTTATTGGTTCAGCAAAAGCAGAAAAAAAAAGAACTGTAACAACAGTGCCGCACAGTGGCCAAATAATCATTCAGTTTTGCAGAAGTATTTATTCTACAACCAAGATAAAAAGAATATGTAGGGACATCAGAATGTTTTCAGTTGGGGATGGGGATGGTGGGGGCACAAAATAATGAAGAAAAAAACTAAATAAAAAACTAAATAAAAGCTCCAAAAAACGAAATAAATCAAAACAAACAAAAAAATATATACACATATACATAAATATATAAGGGGTATGCAATAAATTACTTCCCCCCATTGGCTTAATTTTAAAACTATAAATTTTCACTTCTATTATTCTCAATGTTTCCTTACCGTCACTTCTAAATGTTCATACCACCACTTCTTAATTTCCACTTGACCACTATTTTCACATATATGTGTATATATATATATATATATATATATATATATATATATATATACATAAAGAATCCAATGAAACTCTGAATGCAATAAAGATATCACTCCTAGTGCTTAACTCACAAAATGTAACTATATGATCTTCCTCGTGCTCCGGGCGCCTTCCTCGCTGCCGGCTTCCCCTGCCCGCCTACCTGGGACTCCCGCCTGCCTGCCGCGGACCGAAGCCTCGGGGGGTCCTCCTACTGGCCTCCGGTGCCGGCTCCCGCCCGCTGGGGTGCCTGACACCACTGCAGGAGTGCGCGGCCTGGACCTGGTCGCGCGCCCGGCGCCATCTTGGCTGCTCGCGACGGCATGCCCGCTCTCCACTCTCCTCCGCCAGCCAGCCGCCTCAGGGCTGCTCACCCCTGCTGGGCTCTGCTACATCCCCCCACGGCCCCCTGTGCCTGTCCCTGCCAGTGACTGCTCCCCCCCCTCGGCGGTTTGGTGGGCTGCATGCTGCCTGGGAGACGCCGCTGCCCTTCACCTTCCAGCATTCAGATGGTGGCTGAGCCCTCTCCATAGGCACACTCCTGGGTGTGCTTTTACCTCTGCATAGCCCCTGTTCTGGCTCCTGGACCTGGAGGTTGCCCCCCTCCTCTCCTGTGTACAGCCTGCCTCTGGGGATATATATAGGGTCAATCTGCCAGCACTACGTTTTGCTGGACCCTAGCCTCCCTTCTCCGCTGCAACACTGTGACTTGATATAGTCCTGGGACACTTCAACTTTGGACTGCTTCTGTCTCCTTTGCCTTACTCCTGGGGTCCCGCTCCCCTTCTCAGGACGGACTAGCAGTTTGCAGCTTGTTCTGTCCCCTCACCACCGGGACCCTAGCTGTGTCATGCTGCCCCCCTGACATGGCACCGCGCCCCACCTAGGGGGAATATGGCCCAAGCCTACGCATCATAGCTACCGTTACCTTCTGCTTTGGCCAGCCTCGGGATCCACCTTAGTGTCCCGCTTGCTTCTTTCATTTGCTACCTGATGGGAAGGCGCGGGGCCCCTAAGAAGACCTCTGCTACCCCACATAAAGGAACAGCCTCCGGTGATATCACTCCTTACCTTTCACAGTCACCGTCTCCAGCTGCCTTCTCCTCGGTTCCTTCCTCGTCTTCCACAGACCCGGACGTAATGGCCGCCTCTCCTTCTCCTTCCCAACCTGGGGACCTCTCGGAGATTCTCCAGCGTTTGGACGCCCTCCCCACTAAACGTGACATTCAAGATCTGGAAAGCCGGCTTCGGGACACTCTGCAAGCCCAGACGGAATCCCTTCGAACAGAGCTCACCCACACGGTCTCCAGAGTTGCGCAGGTGGAGTCTGCCCAAAGCTCCCAAGAGGGTCTGGTCTCTCAACTTCATTCTACATTGCAGGAGCACGCGGCAGCCATCAAATCTCTCCGGCGACATGTTGAAGATCTGGACAACAGGGGGCGTAATAACCTACGAGTGCGGGGCATTCCTGAGGACGTCTTGGCTCCCGAGCTCGAAGCCGCCCTCACTCGCCTTTTCAACACCGTCACTGAGGCCCCAGCTGATCGCCAGATTCAGTTTGACAGGGCCCAAGGAGCGCTCAAAGCCCAAAACGCATCGCCGGACAAACCGCGTGACATCATCTGCCGGATACACTATTTCACCGTGAAAGAGGAAATCCTCCGGAAAGCNCGCACTCGTCAAACGTGGGATTTTGATGGGTCCCCTGTCATGATCCTTCAAGACTTGTCCTGGCTCACCCTACAACAACGCCGCTTGCTTGGCCCGCTCACGACGATCTTGCGGGAGAAATCCATCCGCTACCGCTGGGGATCCCCGTTTCACCTTCAGGCCACCCACGAGGGCACCACGGCCACTCTTCGCTCCCCGGATGACCTGGTGGACTTTTGCCGTGGCCTTGCCCTGCCCCCGGTTTCCCTGCCGGAATGGACTGAATCTACCCGCAGCCTTTTACCTACTTCTGCGGGGCTGCCTGGCGAATGGATCCCTGCTCGACGCCAGAAGAGGAAGCCTCGCCCATCTCCCCGGCCGGATGACTCCACTGCGACCTGAACTTTGCTGCGGTTTGCTGCTCCTTCTTATCGCTGTCTCCTGTCGACATGCTCCTGTGGTGTCTCGTTGGCCGTCAGGTTTTGATTTGCCCCCATTTGTCTTAGCCCTACCCTCCTGGCTGGCTCCCCTGTTACTGTTAATGTTCCTGTTAAGGGTATTGCCACTGTTGCTGCTATAATGTTCCCCGATGCTGGCCCCTTGCACTTGGGTCGTGGGTTTGGCTGCCCTCATCCCTCTTTGGGTTGGGTGGGCCTGTCCCTCGCCCCTCCTGTAATGGCCTTAGGTAACGGTTACTTAAATACTTCAATACTTAAATATTGTGTTTACTAGTTTTTCTTAATGTTCTGCTTACTGTTTTCTGTTCAGATATTGCGTAGCTTGGTCATTTGTACCTCAATCACAGTTAGCTGTACTGTAAGTTCATGGTTCCCCCTGGCCGAACCACGTCTTTCTCAGCTAATTTTTGGATGAGGCTCCGCCTACTGCTGCCTGCCTCATCGTCCCCTTTCCCTTTTCCCTTAATTTGTTGTTTGTTAACTTTCAGCATTTGCTCCCCCCCAGCCCCCCTGCCTTCCTCCCTAACTCTCCTTCCCTTCTCCCCCTTAATCGGAACCTTGTCTTCTCCTCCCCTTGGCCTTATGCTTGCCTCCCACCTCTCATGGCAGCCTCCCGTACATCCCTCTCTATAACTTCCTTGAATGTGAAGGGTCTGAACACCCATGAAAAGAGGTCTTACCTGTTTCGCTCTCTGCGTCGTGATGCTTTTGATATCGCATTCCTGCAGGAGACGCACTTTAGAACTGATGCCCAGCCCGCCCTCAGTAGCAAGGATTTCCCTACTATATTTTGTCATAATTTCACCGCTAGTAAATCCAGAGGGGTTGCTATATTATTTGCTAAACANATCCCCTTTGTCCTGTCCCGGCGGGTCCCATTGGGTTATGGTAGAGGCCTTCTACCTTTTTTGGCCAAACTTACACGTTTGTTAATCTTTATTCCCCTAAACAAGGTCAGGTTCCGCTTCCTGACGGGCATCCTGGACACCATTGACAGATACAGGGAAGGTGTGGTGGTTCTCGGCGGAGACCTGAATTGGCCTCTGGACCCCCGTCTGGACTCCTCTTCGGGCTCTCCGAGATCTTCTCTCCGTGACTCGGCGAGGGTGAGTAGGGTCCTCCATGAGCACCAGCTGGTTGATGTTTGGCGCCTGTTCCACCCCAAAGACAGGGACTATACTTTTTACTCCCACACTGCCCTCTCCTACTCTCGAATTGACTATCTCCTTGTAGATCACAGGTCCCTTTCCCTGGTCCAGTCCTCCTCTATCGGTCCCATTACATGGTCCGACCACGCTCCGATATATTGTCCCTTTCCCTTCCGACCCCCCAGCCACGGGAATGGACTTGGCGACTTAATGACCAATTGCTCCAGGACCCTTACTGTAAGTCCCAACTTGCCGCTGCTATTACCGATTACATCGCTCTCAATGACTCCCCCGAGACTTCCAGAATCACTTTGTGGGAGGCCCACAAATGTGTTCTTAGGGGCAAGGCCATCCAGCTGNGCTCTTTTCTCAAGAAACAGAGGACGGCTCAGAGGGAGTCCTTGCTCCAGCGGATCAGTACCCTTGAGGCCTCCCATAAATCTTCTCCTGATCCCCAGGTGCTCGGGGAACTCACGGACGCTAGACTAGCCCTCACGCAACTGCTCAATGACTCACATAAATGGGCACTCCACAGATGCAAGAGCAGGTTTTATATTAATGGCAACCGTCCAGGAAAACTCCTAGCTAGGGCGCTTAGGGCTCAGAGGGCGCAGTCTTACATACACACTATTAAGACTAAACGGGGGACCCTGCTTCACTCTACGCCAGATATTGCTGAGACATTTAGGGACTATTACTCAACTCTTTATAATCTCTCCCCGCCCCTCACTGCGCGTGACTTGGCCTCCAAACGTTCATCTATTGGCTCCTATCTCTCAGCCTCTCATTTTCCCTCTCTCCCGACTGATGTGACTGCCTCTCTGGAGACGCCTTTCACGTTGCAGGAATTAGAAACGGCTCTTAAATCTTCCCCTACGGGCAAAAGCCCTGGACCAGACGGATTTACATGCTCATACTACAAGTCTTTCCTCCTACCCCTTCTTCTTTCTGCTTTTAATGACGTATCCTCCACCTCCTGCTTCTCCCCGCACTCTCTTATGGCCCACATTTCGGTCATNCCTAAGGAGGGCAAGGATCCCTCCATGTGCTCCGGTTATAGACCTATCTCTCTGCTCAATGTAGATCTGAAAGTGTTTGCCAAACTTTTAGCCAACCGTCTAAAGCTTGTCTTACCAGATCTGGTGCATGATGACCATAGTGGATTTGTGCTGGGTCGAGAAGCCCGGGACAACACCGCCAAGGCCATCTCTCTGCTCCATCATGTCTCCACGTCGGGCCCACGTCTTACTATCGACCGACGCCGAAAAGGCCTTTGATAGGATTGACTGGACCTTTATGGATTGCCTGCTGGAGCACGTGGGGCTGGGTCCGGCCCTCCGAGGTAGATTGAAGGCCCTCTATTCCTACCCTGCAGCATAGGTTAAAATCAACGGGGCTCTTTCTGACCCCTTTGCGATCACTAATGGCACCCGTCAGGTCTGCCCTCTAT